>JAODAL010016499.1:0-80482 GCA_025379985.1 Phyllomedusa bahiana
TTTTTTGTGATCGTGAATTGAAAAAGAATTGTTTTTTACAACTTTTGGCTAGCAGACCCCTGATAGGAGGTAAAATTGTCCCCTGTTTTTTCAATCAATTGCAACCCACTGTGTGTCAAGTGTTTCCCAAAAGCCGACATAACCTATCCCTATAACTTTTAAATAGTTTTATTTCAGTTCGTGCATCTGTTTGGCACAGAGAGCTCAGCTGTACGCATATTGTGTTATACATATTTCCTAGTAAATTATGCCTGTTGTCAGTGGTGCGAAGGCCGCCATATTAATCCATATAATATTTAAATACTCTTATTGCAGTCTGTGGTCTGTTTGCCGTAAAGAGCTCAGTTGTACGCATATTGTGTTATACATATTTTATAGTAAATTACGCCTGTAGTCAGTGATGTGAAGGCCGCGATATTAATCCATAACTTTTTAATACTTCTATTTCACTCAGTGCGTCTCAGTTTGGCGCTAATCGTGCATTTGTACGATAGTTTGTTAGTTTGATAGCCCTACTGGGCAGTTATAAATCTCAGGAACTGAAGGAAAAACACTGATGATTTTTTTTGTTATGGTTCTTCCACCAGACCGCATTTCACAGATATTTGATAGAAACAATTCTGTTTCTAATCCGAGTTGGCTGTTGAAAATTAGAGGGATTTATGAATAGCTGTGATTTGCCATCTTTCAATAAGAGACTGTCAAAAACTCTTCCATATCTTTTACATTTTTATATTTCTGAAAGTGAGGCTAACTGCGGGTGGTAAGTGAGCAAAGAGGGGTGTAGGACATGGAGGTAGAGGTACGAGAGAAGGTGCTCCTTCCAGTGCTGGCGACAGCACGCAATCCAGCGGATCGTCGGTTGCAGGACCGTCAGGCCTGTCTTCGCTGGGTCAGTGCCCCGTGAATCTCAGTAACGAACAGCGTCACCAATCTGTTCTTCAGTGGTTAATGCAACCAGCATCCAGCAGTCTTACCTCCTCGTCCTCCCAGTCTGGCCACAAATGTCGTCATCATCATCGTCAGCATCAATCCAGCATGAAGCGAAGGCAGCCCAAATGTCAACTCATTTACCCACCACTGTGGATAATCCATTCCCTGAAGATCTCTTTGATGACAAAATGCGGTTGGGGTCAGAAGGCATTTCAAAAGATCAAGAGGCCAAAGAGGGGATGATTTTGTCTGCTCTGTACCCCCCAGTTATTTGATGCCATCAGAGGGGGAGAAGGAACCCGGTCAATCGGCAAAAATCCCGGACGGTCGGCAACGCCTTGCAGTCCCCTGTTGCTTGTAGCCCGCAGCTCCAGATGCAAAATTTGTCGGGACGAGAAAGCACCTATGTTGATGATGATGACGACATTGAGGATCCAACGTGGTCTTTTCAGCAGAATTTGCTCGTGAGCGCTTCATCACTGGATGAGGAGGAAGATGATGGGGTAGTGTCAGTACGGGTCCTGCCTCAAAAAAGGAGAAGGCGGTCGCACAAGTCCTCTGAGATTATTCCGCTAGCCACGATCAGCGAAAACACCGCTCCTTGCTTATCGCCATAGAAAAGGTCCAGGACCTCAAGCGCGGGCCTTTTTCGATCAAGCCTCTGATTCACCCAGTGATGTCATATGCCTCCTTTGCTGTAAACGCCTCAGTAGAGGGAAGATTCTTAGGTGTTTAACAACCACCAACATATCTAGTCACATGCAGCGAATGCATGAGTTGAAATGGAGGGAACACTTGTCGAAAAAAGGCCACACCGATCCCGGGCTTCCAACCACTGTCACACCCTCTGTCTCTGCCTCCTCCTCCTCCGCCACTTCCAAGACCAAGCGTTCCTCAGCTGCCCATGTCTCTTAGCATCATGGTCAAGGATTAGCCTCCGCTTCAGCCTCCACCGTCGCCCGAGTACCACCAGCACCACCAGAGAAACAGCCTACCCCTTCTCCTTCCACCAGTTTTACCTGCATGCTGTACAGCGGCCAGTCTAGCAGCCAGCCTTCTGTCTACCAGGTTTGGGAGCAAAGAAACACTATAACCCAAACATCCCAAAGCCAAAATCCTGAATGTCGGCATTGCCAGGCTTTTGACCCTGGAAATGTTGCCTTCCCTTCTGGTGGACACAGATTGGTTCCACCACGTCATGGCCCTTGCCTGCCCCCAATACCAATGCTGACAGGCTTTTTTTTTCCCAAAAAGCCGTCCCTCCTGGCCAGCCACGTGTCATCTAGATTCTCAAGCGCGTTGTTTGCATCTGTGTCCGGCAAAGTCCATCTGCCCCACCGATACATGGACAGTAAGCATGGCCAAGCCGCTATATCTCGGGTACAGATCACTGGCTGAGCGGGGTGGATGTCTCTTGGTTGTTTGGTTGCTCTAAAGGCTCGGCGCACGCTCTTCAAAACCACAGTGATGGTGCAGGGTTCTTTCCCCCGTGGTCAACTGGTAGCATCACATGCCCAGAGAAACCAGGTCGTGTTGAAATTAATCTGTCTTGGAGACTGTCAACACATAGGTCAGGAGCTGTGGACGACTCTTCACAACGAGACCGAGCGCTGGCTGGGTGACAAGAACCTTGTGCCAGGCAAGGTGGTATGCGATAACGGTCGAAATCTCCTGGCCGCCCTTAAGATCGGTAGGCTGGAGCACATCCCTTGCCTGGCACATGTCATGAACCTTGTTGTCCAGAAATTCTTAAAGCGCTACCGGGGTCTGGACTGCCTGCTGAGGAAGGCTCGAGGTCTGAGCTCACACTTCCACCGTTCGCACCCTGCTTCGTCCCGGCTGGCTGCGTTATAGCGGCAGCTCGGCCTCCTCGTCAACCGTCTCATTGTTGACGTGGCAACATGCTGGAATTGCACCCTCCACATGCTCCAGCGATTGTGGCAGCAGCGCAATGCCATTACGCAGTACGAATTGACACATGGCCTGACAAGTAACGGTGTGGACATCGGGGTGTTGAGCCACCGAGAGTGAAGGCAGGTGAAAGAGCTCAGCACCATCCTTCCGAGTTTTGAAGAAGCCACCAAAATCGTCAGTGCGGACAATGCCCTTTTCAGCATGAACATTGTGGTGATCTTAGGTCTGGAACAATCATTGGACACTCTGAAACAACAAGTCCCACCAGCGACGCAGCTGGAGACGGACACAGATGCGGATACAGAGCCTTTCTCTCTGTCAAATCCAGAAGGCCTGACAGTTTTACAACTTTATCGGTCTTCATTAGGCAGTGGTTCAGGGTCCAGGGCTGGTTCAATGCGGCGCCTCAGCTCTCAGGTTACAGTATCTGAGGCAAGTCAGGGCTGTGTTGAAGCTGAGGCGGAGGAAGCGGAGGAGGATGAGGTATTCCTGGACAACGACGTTACAAATGTCCCTGCCTTGGATTTGAGGCAGAGGAGGAAGATGAGGAAGATCGGTTTGCTAGTGCCCCTCGACCCCGAGGCTTGGGAAATCCGGGCTCCATCTCTCACATGAGTGTTTGGATGCTCCATTTCCTCCAACATGATCCTCGCATTAAGGCCATCAAAATGAACAACAGTTCCTGGGGGCCACCCCCCCCTCGATCCCGGTACAAAGCAAAACTCAAACATTTCCCCTTCCACCCACCCAAAAAGAGAGTAAAATGCAGGAATTGGAGACGTGCTGATTGATCAACTGGAGACATCTGTTGTGTCTGCTTCACGTTCTTCAAATGTCACGGTGGAACAACGTCAACAACGTGACAGCAGTAGAGTGCCAAGTAGCCACAGCAGCAGGTATTGTGACAGAAGCCTAATGGGTGACCTCTGGCAGGGCACACATACAACACACAGAGACTGACTTAAGATCATGGTGTACGATTATCTGTGTCTCAACACCGAAGTTTTTGGATATGTTCCGGACCCAATCGACTTCTGGGTATCCAAAACGGATTAATGGCCCGAGCTCGCTCGCCACGCCATAGAGGTGTTTCCCTGCCCCAGCAAACCAGGTCAGATCTGAGCGGACCTTCAGCACAGCGGAGGAGTCATTACAGAGAAACACATTTCCCGGGTTTCCACAGATAATGTGGATCGTTTGACCCTTCATCAAGATGAAAACAGGCATGGATCTCTGATTATGTTTTGGCCCCAATTGCCGAGGTCACCGATTAGTTGCCGATCTACTTCACATTCCTCTTCAAACAGAAATGGTCCTCTTGGAAAAAAAAAAATTTTAAATGATCATTTCTTACTGCAATTTTTATTCTCAGTTTCCAAAAGGTCATTTTGCTGGTTTTGCAGTGAGGAAACTGTAAAAGTCACCAATTGTACACGGTTTTATGAAAAAATTTATTCCATTTACTCACTTGATCTTTAAAATTGTTCACACTGTCAATGGTTTTGGGGTCATGGTGTTGTGAGATACAGCTATAATCAAGGTCCTTTGGAACAGAAATGTGGCTTCTAAGTGGCATTTCTCCCTCACAATTTTTAAAAAAGTGGCTAAGAAGTCATTTTTAAAAATTTTTTGGGTCATGCTGCTGTGAAATACAGCTATACTACAGGTTTCCCATTATAAAGAAAATGTGGTTTCTAACAGACATTTGTCTTCATAATTGTCAAGGTGCCAAATGATCATTTTTGAATTTTTTGGGGGGATGGTGCTGTCAAAAACAGGAATAGGTAGGACACTGTTAATGGACACATATTGCAAAATGACTTGTTTTTGCAAGATCTTTAACATAGCTAGCAATCCCTGTAATGAGACAATCCATTTAATGCAATTAAAAAAAGAGAAACACAGACGTGGCAGGATTCCATCCTATTTTAAAAATGTTTTTTTCTAGAATTAAACTACAAAAAACTTGCATGTACATAATAGCTGATACAAATATTCCTTGAATTGTACAAGGGAGGTACAGAAGACTTGAACAGTTTTAGGTTATTCAGAGGACATGGGGTATGGGGCACATTCGCCACCCCAAGAACAGAGGACAATTTCCTCCACACGTTGAGTAAAACAAAAAAAATGAAAGCCAAGAAAAAGGGCACCTGGGGGAAAACAAGAGCGTCAACCACCAGCATTTCCAAGGAAGCTCAATTGTCCGCACTCATAAAGGAGGGGTAAGCACTCTCGTAGAGGCAGAAATTTCTCCCAAGCGATACCAGTTTTTGACCTGTACTGAGGAAGGCTGGAGGGCTTACCTCACACTCCCGATTCCGCACTCTGCTTCAGCACGACTGTTTTTGTTGCTGCGTCATAAGGGCATTTTTGCCGTGTTAATAGATGACGGACGCCAGCCCTGGTTCTCACCTCACCCACTGTAACGCCGGCCCTGCTAGCTGAAACTGCGTGTTAATAGATGACGGACGCCAACCCTTGCTCTCACCACACCCATTGTAAGTCCGGCTCTGCCATCTGAACCTGCGGGATCTATGTTTACAGCCTCACCCGCCTTGATCAGTAATTTCCTTCAACCCACTTGACAGTAGAATGCAGGATTTTCAGACAGGCCTCGTTGACCTACTGGAGACATCTGTTTCGTTTGCTTCACATTCTAATGTCATGGTGGAACCATGTCACCAGTAGAATGGCAAGTACCTCTAGCCGCAGAAGTATTGGAAAACTAGTTTTTTTTTTAATATAGTTTATTATTGCGAAATTTTCTGCTGATGGTCCATAAGGGCACCTATGTGTTTTTTTGGGTCATGCTGTGTTACAGGATATGGATAGTCAATGGCCATTTTACTAAAATACTGCTTCAAAAACTACTTTCTTCCGGCACTTTTTAATCTGTGGGTCACGTAGATTTAATGGTCATACTGCGGTACAGAACAGGCATAGTCAATGTCCAGTTCAACTAAAATGGTGGTTCAAAGACTCCTTTTACCGGCACTTTTTAATCTGTGGGTCATGCAGGTTTAAGGGTTTCAGGCTGTGTGTACAGGACAGGGTAAGGAAATAGTTCTGTGACTTTTTTTTCTGTGGCTTTTTATAACATAAGTGTTTGCCTAATATGTAGCACGTATCCATTTGACTGTTGTGGATGTTAATTCCAGCTTCTCCAGCCCTGTTTGGGTGTAAGAATGAAGCTGTTGTTCCTCTCCCATAGACTTTAATGGTCATCGACGATAATCTGTTATCGAAAATCAGCTATCGGCATGATAATTGACGATATCGACTCGATAACGATAGTTGACTCAATCGCTCATCACTATTCAGGAGCAATTTTTGTGGGCTGTAGTGCACTTTTTATTGGAATAAGTTTGGAATACATGCAACTTTTTTGATCAATTTTGTTCCAAATTTTAGGGGACTTGAAATGACCAAAACATTTTTTTCTTCTATGATGTTCAGTGTACAGGATAATTTGATGTTAAATTTTTTAAAGATCGGACATTTCGTTGTGGTGATACCAATTTTGTTAACTTCTTTTTTTTTTTTATTTGTAAAATAATGGGCGGCATCCTCCGGGCAAAAAAAAAAAATAATATATAATTTTTTTTTTTAAAAGCCCAAAACAGTCTTTTAATGCACCACTTCGGCCACACTTCCCCACTTGGGTTTGTCCCCAAATTATGCCCACGGCATCCTCCACCATAGAAACAGTCCACCCATTTGGACACCCCCGGGGGCCGTCCTGGGGGTATTTGCCACGGTCCCGTCTTTTGTAAACGGAGGGCAACCGACACTAGGCTTCTTAAATCCTTCGCCACTTTATTCAGGCACAGAAAAAGGCACAGTATACACCGGAAAAACAACACAAAAAAAACCTCAGGCCTTTGGGCCCACTAACTAAATTATACTCTTTAGCCCCAAAACCCACGGCCTGTGCTACGACAGCCCCAAAAACCCGCTTTTTCTTGCCAGTCTCTTCGGGTTTCCCCCGGTTCTCCAACCCTCGGGGCAAGACCCCTTCACCTTTGGCTCACTTGCTCCATTCCCCCAAGCAGACCACGCCCCCCCGACCCGGAGTAGGCCCCTTTTTATAGGCCCCCGGGGGGACTGGCCCAAAACCTGCCTGGAACGGGGGGACGGCCTCCCCCCCAAACCTAGACCGTCCCGGGGAAAGGCAACCCAAAATTTACTACCCGCATACCCCCATACTAAAAACATGTGCCCGTAACCTAGGTTACTGACGCTAACTGGTTCCCTTTCCCCCCACCGAACCAGGCCTTGGGTGGCCTACGCCCCCTATGGAGCCCCACCCCACCATAGGTTTCCCCACATATCCTCCCCCGTCTATAAAGCCGTAGGTCTTGAACACTGCACCCCTTCCCCCCGGGGTCAAAGCTTCTCCAACAGGGCCAAACCCTTCTCTCCTCTTCGGGGGTGGAGACAACCTTGTCACATACGCTCAGCTGTGGGCTCTACCATGCCTCAAATATGTTGGGCAACCCCCCGTTTCTCCACTTACCACCAGTGGATAACGCATACACGCTCTGCCAAAATCCACCCTTCAAGCCCGCATGCCCGCATTCACGGGGGTTACTACAACAACCTCATTCCGGCGCCCCCCCAAACCAAGTACCCTTTTTTTCCACATAGACTAGTTTTTGTTTTGTGACCATTGGGCATTTTTCCCACATTTTGGGCCTTTAAAGAAGCCCGGGGTTTGGCCCCAGAAACCCCCCATTTTCCCCCAGAAGCTGTAATGCCCAGCAATTCTCAGGGTCATATCCCTATGGCCACTTGGGGCCACCTGAGCCCAAACCTCTTTTCTTTGTCCCAGAACTAGGGGAAAACCCAAAAACCGCTCTTAAACCCACAATCTGCGGGTCCCACTGACCTGTCATGCCCCTTGGGTGCTAAATTCCCTAATTTTTTGGGACCCTAAAGCCCCCGCCTCTAGGTTATAGCTGACATCTGGCATTTTTTAGTGACCACCTTAGTGGTGATAATTTCTTTGGACTAGGATCCCTGTGGCCCCCATAACATCCCGTAGAAAGGGGGGGGGTTTCCCCACTGCCCCACCATTACCTGGCTTTTTCACAGTGCCAGAGACACATTCCCCTGTTCACACCTCCGTTTACCAGCTCTTTTTAGCAGCGACCCTGCAGCAACATTGGAGATGTTTCCTGCCATCCCCAATCCCATCTTAAGGGGAAACTAAAACCCTATCAGGGGACTTTATATCTTGCACATCATCAAATTCACATGAGTCAACGGCAAAACCATTTAAAAACGGGGACACCAATCATAGCAGCCCCGGGCTAACCTCCTTATGGTTCCCCACCAAACCCCAAATGGCTGTGTTCACTTAAGTAACTCATTCACATTCTTAACCCCCTAAGTGTAGCAGAGTTCTGACTGAAAAAGGGCCCCCCACTTGTAGGTTCCCATACACCGGACATAACCCCTCTTGATAGGGCTAATATTTTCCTCCATCCCCCCCTGGGAAAAGTTTATCAGTTCCTCAGAACCAGACCCCTCTTTACCCTTAGGACCAAATACTCTCACCTCCCTTTCACGGGGCCCTGGCAAACTCCTTTTTTTTTCCTAGATTAGCAGCTTATACCATCATGCAATCCTTTTGAGCACTCAGAAAAGTACTAAAAAATACCAAAAAACCATTGGCACGTTACCCCACGCACTACGGTACAGCACAACCCTTTCTCCCCATCCCTGAAGGGTCACAATATGGTTTTTCATCACAAAAAACTTCTCTGAAATTTCACTGATCGGGGCTGCACACAGAATATTCCCTTGGCACCCATTTTTTCTTCAAACGTATTTTATACTATATCCCCTCATACATGGTTTGAGACCCCTTCACCCAACCGGGGCAATCGCCTTCTTTGGGGGCCGTTTTTCTTTTAGGCCAAAATTCAGAGTTTCCACAAATTGCAAACATTTACTGTCCCAACAAGAGCAGAACATAAGCTGGCTATACCCACAGGACACACATCACCTGGCTACTTGGGTGCTCCCCCCTATGACCTCTGGGGGCACACTAGAGCTAACCCCTTTTTGCTTGCCTGCGTTTCTATAGCAGCCTGTTCACCATTGCATTTTCTTCACACACAGGAAATGACCTCCGGGGGCAACCTAAGTCTCTTCATTATGCAGTGCTGCACACCTCTACTGTTCACCAAAACCCAAAAAACTGGAGTAGCTGTGTGATACAGCAACATCCCCCGCCCCTGCTTTGGGGGACATTGCTGTTTGGGTTCATGTACATTTAACCCCTTAGTAGTCGTAAAAGCCAAAACATTTAACCACAGGAAGCAACATTGGGAAATTTTCCACTCCCCCCGGGAAAAACAACGGTAACAAATGAGCCTCGGACTTCACAAGTCCATTTTCACATCTCCACCCCCCGGACTCTTCTCAAGGCCCGCAGGGGTGCCCCCATTTTGCCCACCCTGGGGGACCCAAAACATCTGGAATGATAGAAAGCTTAAACCCCTTTCATACTTTAAAAGAACAGTCTTACCCCGGGTCTGATGTCTGAGCTCAGTCTGGACCTCTCCTGCTGATGTTCAACGCAATGGGTGGGGCTCCCGAACCTGTACCCAGGGCTTGGGGCTGCAACCTCTCTGGCCCCCTTGAGAGGGGTCAGGAGCACATTCTGCCTCTATGGCACCTCCAACATGGGTCCCTCTGCGGGCGGGGGGTACAGGCTCCTGCTGATGAAAGTGTTGCCCTGGCAACGACCCCACGCCGGGTTCCCCTCTGCAAACTCGGCCCCTCCCCTTTTGGGCCACGCTTTCCTGAACTCAAAGGGCCCCTGGCCCACAAAGGAATCCTCTGCAGTCTTTAGGTTTTGGTTTTTCCCCGCAACGGGTTTTCCCCCCCCTTTTGGCTTTTCACCTTCTGCAAACACCAGTCCTTTTTAAACCCAAGACTTGTCAGAATCTGCGCCTTTGTTTGGGGAGTCTCTGGGTCCTGCCAGACATGCGCAGTACACCCCTCTGGGGTTTGCCGGTCAGATAGGGCCCAGGAACAGCCCACTGGCTGGGTAGCCTCTCGCTGGCGCTACTTCTCAAAAAGCGCAAGGAAGACCCCACATCTTCCCCTGCGCCTCTTCCAATCGCCCCCCGCACCGCACTTTTGGGCCCCCAAGTCCCCCCTCTCAAATTTTCTGTGACACAGCCCTCTCCGGGGCTTCAGCTGTGCCCGGAGCCTTAATGGGTCTCTCTTGGTGCTTCAAGTCCCCCCCGGAGTTTTTAAATTATTTTCGAGTGCTGGGCCCCGCGCTGTGCCCACAGTTTCTCCTCCTGCTGCGGGCATCATCTGCACTAATGGGCAGCCCGCTCCTCCATGGCAAAAAAAAAAAAAAAAAAAAAATTTTTTTTTTTTCAAACCGCGTAACGCTTTTTAAAGCACCCCTTTGCCACACTTTTCCCCCCTTCTTGTTTTTGCCAATTATGCCCAGGGATCCTCCCCTATGTAACAGCCACTCACATTTGGAGCCCTCCTGGGCCGCCTGGGGGGTTTTTCTCACTGGATCGTGTTTTTGTAAATGGTTTTCCCAAAACCCACACTGGCTTTTTAAATTGGGTTCAGCCCATTTATTCGGGACAGAAAAAGGCACAGTAGTACACCGGGAAAAAAACACAAAAAAAACCTGGCCGCTGGGACTAACTAAACTTATACTCGTTTGCCCTAACTACCACGGCCTTGCCTACTGCACACACCACCAACCGCATTTGCTTGCCATCTCTTACTGGTTGGCTTCTCCTAAGCCCGGGGGCAAGAGCCCTTCACTTTGGGTCCCCCTGTGCTCCACTTGCCCATACAGACCACGCCCCCCCTTTACCTGGATAGGCACCTTTTATAGGCCTCCCCGGGGGCTGGGCCCCAAAATGGCCTGGAATGGGGGCGGCCTCCCACCCCAAAGCTTGACCGCCCCGGGGAAAGGCAACCCAAAACAGCCCCATAGCAGCCCTACTAACAAAATGTGTCAGTAACCTAGGGTTACTGACGCTAACTGGTTGCCTTCCCCCACCGAAGCCAGGACTTCGGTGGCACGTACGCCACCTAGTGGCAGCCCCATGCGACCACCTATGGTCGTTCTGCCACAATATATATATATATATATATATATATATATATATATATATATATATATATATTTTATATATATATAGAAACTATATGCCTTTAGATCAACTTTCATTGTGTGTAAAATATTTGAATGATTTCTAAGACATACTATCCTGGAATAATAACCTCTTAACACTGCTACAGCTTTGATTTATGAGGGGTCATAATCTGACCAGTTTCTATGAGGAAGTAAATTCCAGGCCTGTAACCATGACAATGGATCGTCATCTACGTCATAAGGAAACAAGGTCCTTCTAGACTTAATATTGACTAACAGACCTGACAGAGTAACAAAGGTTCGGGTTGGGAGGCACTTAAGAAATAGTGACCACAATATAATAAATTTCCATTTATCCTTCAAAAAAGCACATTGTGGAGGAGCCACAAAAACACTGAATTTGAGGAAGGCTAATTATATTCTGCTTAGAGGGGCCCTAAACCGCATTGACTGGGACAAGATGTTTGAAAATAACAGAACAGATAATAAATGGGAGATCTTTAAAAAAACATCTTAGGCACCCACTGAGAGAGGTATTAGAAACAGGAAAAAAACAATGTGGATCAACAGAGAGGTATAGGAGGCAATAAATAACAAAAAAAAAAAAAAAAGATTCAGCTACTAAAGCAGGAGGGCAGTGAAGAGGCACTAAAAACTATAAGGAAAAAATTAAATATGTAAAATAATGATAAAGGCAGCAAAGCTGTAGACAGAAAGATGTGTTGCCATAGAAAGTAAAAGTAACCCCAAAATATTTTTTTACTATATAAATAGTAAGAAGATTAAAACAGAAAATGTTGGCCCTTTGAAAAGTAGTGAGGGGGAATTGTGGAGGCCGATAAGTATAAAGCAAGCCTTTTTAAAAAAAAAATGTCTCCACTGTATTTACTAATATAGATGAGCGAACAGTAAAAAAATTGAGTTCGAGTTGAATCTCGAATTTTGAGAACTCCGGTTTGAAGTTCAACACGAACCGAACTTCGAATTCCATTAAAGTCAATGGGAGAAGATGTTCCGGTTAATTTTTATACCGCCACAGGTGAGGAGAATCCGCAATTACCCTCCATAACAGTAAAATAAATACGAGAAACAACTTAGTGAAGAAAATTTGGCTCTAAGAGTCACAGAAAATAATTCACAGGCTAAAATAATTAATTCCTTTCAATGGCTAACTGAAAAGATGAGGACATAGCTATAGGAGGTTATTATTATTATTTATTTATTTTAGAGCACCATTGATTCCAGGGCGTTGTATATTCAAGGGGGTTACATACATAACATAAGTCAAACAAGTACAATAGTGACAATATGTGACTAACAACTGGTTCAGATGGAAAGAGAACCCTGCCCACGAAGGCTTACAATCTACAAGGAAGGGGGAAAGGGACAGAGGGTGAGGGGCAGACATCTGTGTGGAGGGTGTAGTGACAGCGGGGTTATTATAGGTTATAGGCTCCGAATAGATGGGTTTTCAGGTTGCTTTTCAAGCTGGTGACAGTGGAAGAGAGTCTGATGTGCTGAGACAGTGAGTTCCAGAGTGTGAGGGAAGCACCGGAGAAATCTTGGAGATGGTTGTGTGAGAACTGATAAAAGGAGAACAGAGAAGAAAGTCCTGTGAGGAGTGTAGATTGCGTGAGGGGAGATATCTGGAGATTAAGGCTGAGATGTATGGAGAGGAGAGGTTATGGTTAGTAGGTCATGGTTAGTAACTTGAAATTAATACGCTGGGCAATAGGTAGCCAGTGCAGGGATTGGCATAGGGGAGAAGCAGAGGAATAGCGAGGAGAGAGGTGGATAAGACGGGCAGCATATTTGAGGATGGTTTGAAGGGGAGCAAGAGTGCTAGACAGGAGGCAGGCCACAGAGAAGGATATTGCAGAAGTCTAGGCGCGAGATGACGAGGGCATGGACCATCATTTTTGTAGTATCAGGGTTAAGGAATGAGCGGATTCATGAAATATTTTTCAGGTGGAGGCGGCAGGTGGAGGTAATGGTTTGAATGCGTGGTTTGAAGGACAAAGTGGAGTCAAGGGTAATCCCAAGGCAGTGGACTTGCGGGACCGGTGAGAGTGTAGAGCCATTGACTATAATAGAGATATCAGGTGGGGGAATGGGGTGGGATGGTGGAAAGATGATGAATTCAGTTTTCTCTACATTAAGTTTTAGGAGATGGGAGGAGAAAGAGAATACGGACGATAGACAGTCTGGGATCCAGGACAATAGAGAGTTAATGTCTGGGCCGGAGATGTAAAGTTGAATGTCGCAAGCATACAGGTGGTATTGAAAGCCATGTGATGATATGAGCTGACCATTTGGGACACCAACAGAGAGAAGGCGAGAGCTGAAGGTGGTGAAAGAGTGTCCTAGGTGCAGTAATAGCAGCTGCTACGGGGCCCCTTTGATGCATAAGAAGACACCAGTATTGGAAATGGCACATGGTAACTGGCAGGAGCCCACTATCACTTTTTAGGGCCCAAGAGCTTCAAGTTATGCTTCTACAGTCTGGACTAGATTAGACGGCAGTACCATTAGTGGCAGCGAGAACATGACAGTGGGAACTGAGGTTCTGGTTCCACTACATTAGGCAGCAGTACCTAGTAGCAGCGAAAACATGGCACTGGGGAACAGCAAGATTCCAGTTCCACTACATTAGGTGGCAGTAACATTGGTGGCAGCAAGTACATGCCAATGAGGAACAAGGAGGTTCCAGATTAGATGCTATAGAGCAGTCAGCAGTGTGTGTACCAGGTGTGGGAGCATAAGAAATGCTTTGACCCCAACCATCCCAAAGCTAAAAGCACGAATGTTGGCATTGCCAGGCTGTTGGTCTTGGAAATGTTGCCTTTCTGCCTGGTGGACACAGATGGGTTCCTCCACATCATGGCCCTGGCATGCCCCCAATATCAGATGTTGAGCAGGCATTTCTTTACCAAAAAAGCTGTCCCTGCCCTGGCCTGCTACGTTGCAGAAAAGATCTCCAACACGTTGGCTGCATCTGTGTGCAGCAAAGTCCATCTCACTACAGACACATGGACTAGTACTCACATTCAAGGGCATTCCATCACACTGACTTCTCACTGGGTGAGTTTGGTGGATGACAATAAATCTGTTGATGGGTCTCGGCCAACACTCTTCAACACTGTCGTGATGGAGCCCAAATCCCCAAGCTCAATGGATAGCATCACGTGCCAAGAAAAACCAGGCCATTCCCAAATTAATTTGTCTTGGAGACAGTTAACGCACAGGTCAAGAGCTGTGGAAGGCTCTGCATACTGAGACCTAAGAACCTGGTGCCAGGCAAGGTTGTGTGCGACAATGGGAGCTGCCCTTAAGATCGGTAGATTTACGCACATCCCTTGCCTTGGCACATGTCATGAATCTGGTTGTGTAGAAATTTCTCAAGCGCTACCCGGGTCTTCACTGTCTGCTGAGGAAGGCTTGAGGTCCTAGCTCACATTTCCGCCGTTCGCACCCTGATTTGGCATGACTGGCAGAGTTATCGCGTGATCTTGGCACATCCACCGTCTGATAGGTAATGTGGCAACACGCTGGAATTCCACCCTCCACATGCTCTACCGATTGTGGCAACAGCGCTATGCCATTATGCAGTATGAAATGTTGCATGTCTTTGACTAGCAGTGGTGCGGACCTCGGGGTGTTGACCTATAGATTGGAGACAGGTGACGGATCTCTGCACCAGCCTTGGCAGTTTTGAAGAGGCCAACACAATGGTCAGTCGGGACAATTCTAGTGTTAACTAGAGATGGGCGAATTGATTCTAACGAAGTGGAATTAATTTAGATTTTCAGGAAAACTTTGGTTCTGAACGAAGTCGAAGTTTGGGGGACTTCGGGTGAAGGAATTGTGATTTTGATTGATAAAATGGCTGCGATCACATGTCTTTACATGGGGCAAAGCACTCTGGGAGGAAGAAGGGCATAGCCTGCATGACATGTGCAGAGATGAAGCCAATCAGAGACCGGCGGGATTCTGTGACGTCACCGCACTATATAAGTCCGGGCGCGACGCTGGGAGCTCACACTCCTCTCACTGTACTGACTAGGGAAGGTGCTGCCGCGGCTGCTTGTAATAGCTCTTACTGAAGAACTGATTTTTATACAGCGATTTTTGGGGGGTGTCTCAGCTTGTCTCAGAGACTGCTTCTCTTAACGTTCTATTTCTGATTTTGTGGGGTATTGGATCTGAAGTCCAGTGTGCGTCCAATGCAGCTGCATATACATTTTAATGCTATCTGCTCACAGCACATTGAATATCCAAGGGGGATCTAAGCCTGTTCCTGTTGTATTCATTTAAAGAAACAGCGTTTTTACAATACAAATACCACTTCATTTTTGGCTGCTCAATTCTTTTGCGCAATTTACATCCAGGGGTTAATTAAGCATTGTTCTGCTGTTGTGGTGACTAAAAGAAACCGTCTTTTTCACCGCCAAAAAATAAATTTTTCCTGTAGCCTAATTCACAAGCGAAGGTTAATTACAATTTTTTCTCTTGTTGTGTAGCGTAAAAAACACGCCATTGTAACACGCTACAAAGCTCGTAGTTTGTGGTTGCTCAATTGTTTGGCGCAATTTACATCCAGGGGTTAATTAAGCGTTGTCTTTCTGCTGTGGTGACTAAAATAAACCGTCTTTCACCGCCAAAAAATAAATAAATAAATTTTTCCTGTAGCCTAATTCACAAGCGAAGGTTAATTACAATTTTTTCTCTTGTGTAGCGTAAAAAACACGCCATTGTAACACGCTACAAAGCTTGTAGTTTTTGGTTGCTCAATTCTTTTGCGCAATTTACATCCAGGGGTTAATTAAGCGTTGTTCTGCAGTTGTACTCAATAAAAGAAACTTTGGTTTTCACCGCCACAGAAGAAATTCTGTAGCATAATTCATATCCGAAGGTTAATTAAGCCTGTTTGTGCTTTTATATTCAGTAAAATACACAGAGTTTTTAAACGGCACATACAAGTAAATTTTTCCTGCCCATTTCTGGAGCGCAATTTATATCCAAGGGTTACCCAAGCTTCTTAATGGGTTCATTTGGAGTCAAATACAGGGTGTGTATTTATCATATACAGATATCTTCATCAAACAGTGTCTGTACATTTTAGAACAAACAGTATGTCAGACAGAGAGGTGGCAGGCTCTTCACCTGCGAGTGGCAGAGGCACAAACATTCCAGGCCCAGGTCTCAGCACAGCAAGGGGACGTCGCAGCAGGGGTCACTCTGTGAGGCCACAACTGCCACTGTCATCTAGCGGCCGTGTGCTAACTAGCAACCCAAAGGTTCTTGATTGGTTGACTAGGTCATCCACTTCCTCCCAGATGACATCTGACAACCCCAGCCAAGAGTCGGTGGGAACCTCAGACACAACCCTTAGTTGGCATGGCCCGGGAGCGGGTCAGCGGCCCTCACCCGTCCTCAACCCGCCTCTGTCCCATCCGGTTCCCTCAGCCAGAGGTCTACTATGTGGTCTGGGCTCAGCGCCACTATATAGCGAGGATGAACAATTTGAGGATGGTAGTCAGCAGCTACTTGGCAGCGAAGAAATGGGGCCAATATCCCCTGTTTCATGCAGTAGGCAGCAAAGTATAGATGTTGAGAGTGGCATGGGAGGTCATGTTGTGAGGGGTCAGCCTCTGCATACCAAGACTGGTGATGAGGACAGCAGTGATGATGAAACACAGATCGATGATGATGTAGCCGACCGCACTTGGGAGCCGGGTGAGGCAAGGGCTTCATCATCATCAGGAGAAGAGGGTGTCAGCTTGCGCATCAGGCAGCGGCGCAGCCAGCAAGTGGGTTTTGTGGCCATGAGTCAGCAGGATAGCAGCCGTGTGAGGTCGGGAGCCAAGCGGTCACGAGGTAAAAAACCCGCTTCGCTCAGCGAGGCAGCCGTGGCAATAGTCACTCAGTGCGGAGCGTTGACGGTAAAATCAGATACTCGCCGGTGTGGCAGTTCTTTGCTAAGACACCGGTGGAGCCGAATATGGGTATATGTAGAATCTGTAGGCAGAAAGTGAAGCGTGGCCAGGGAGCTAACGTTGGCACCACGGCCCTGCGTCAACACATGCAGCGTCAACATCCGGTGGCCTGGGAGAAACGTGGCTCAGATGTGGTGGTCCATCCTGCCGCCGCAGCAACAGCAGCAGCAGCGCCCAGTGGCACGCATGCCATTGCAGCCAGTCAAGGCTCCACCACCTCTGCAGAAGGGAGCTGTTTCTCTTTGACATCATCTCCCGGTCCAGATGCTCCTGCTCCTCACTACTCATGGCGCCAGCAGTCGTTCAGCGAGGCGATTGCAAAGAGACAACAGTATGCGTCCAACCCTCCTAAGGTGCAGCAGCTGACCGTGCTCCTGTCCAAGTTGTTGGTACTGCAGTCCCTCCCTTTCCAAATGGTGGACTCTGTACCGTTCAGAGAACTAATGGCTTGTGCCGAGCCGAGATGGAGAGTTCCAAGCCGTAATTTCTTTTCCAAAAAAGGCAGTACGAGCACTTCATAAATATGTAGAACAGAAGGTTGGCCAATCCTTAAGCTTATCGGTTTGTTCCAAGGTGCACGGCAGCGCGGACGTCTGGAGCTGTAACTACGGTCAGGGCCAGTACATGTCCTTTACGGCCCACTGGGTGAATGTGCTTCCTGCCCAGGCACACCAACAACTTGGACAGGAGACGCCGCTTTCTCCTCCACGGTGTCAAACTGCGGCACCTGCACCAATGTCCGCCTCCTCCTCCTCCTCCACCACCTCAGCCTCCACAAGTACTGCTCCATCATACCACATGTGTAGGGCACAGCGGTGTCATGCAGTTCTACACCTGGCTTGCCTTGGCGAACGAAGTCACACAGGGGAGGAAATGCTCCGCGACATGCAGCAAGAAACCGATGTGTGGCTTTCTCCGCGCCAACTGCAAATCGGAACCATGGTGACAGAAAATGGGAGTAACATGGTGTCCATGCTGCACCGAGGAGGGATGGTCCATGCGCCCTGAATGGCGCACGTCTTCAATCTGGTTGTGAAAAGTTTCCTAAAGTCTTCCACCGATCTTCAGAAGATTCTGAAAATGGCCAGGAAACTGTGCATGCACTTCATCCATTCCTACAAAGCCAGGAACACCCTCCTCGAGTTGCAGCGGCAGAACGGCCTCCCCCAACACACTCAGATATGCGATGTTTCCACCCGTTGGAATTCCAGCCTACACATGTTGGATCGACTGTTGAACAGGAGGAAGCCATTAACGATTTTTTGATGATCCAGGTGGACAGGAGTACTCCCCTGTGTAACTTTGATGTCAGCCAGTGGCAGCTCATGCGTGACACCTGCCATTTGTTGAGGCCATTCGAGGAGACCACGTTATTTGCCCAGACTACAGGATAAATAACGTCATTCCACTGCTTCATGTCTTGGAACAGATGCTGAAAAATCTGTCTGGGCAGGGGACTGGAGACGTGGCGACTACATCTCGCGGCCACATGAGTCCAGTGGGGACTGAAATGGAGGAGGAGGAGGAGGAGGACATTGGAGCAGAAGCATTGTCTGGTGAAATGAGTGTATTTTCTACCCAGGTGACAAGAGAGGAGGAGCAGGAGCAGCTGGAGGAGGTAGATGGAGATGAGGAAGACGAGGCAGATGACCCGCAAGCACCGTGGCAGTATACAGTGGAGATGGAGGCAGGGAACCCTCTGAGTCACTTGTGCAGATGGCCCGCAGCATGCTGATTTGCCTGGCTAGTGACAGCCGAATAGTCAGCATCCGGCAGAGGGATGACTTCTGGCTCTCCACCCTATTGGACCCTCACTACCGGTCCAAAATGGGAGCCTTTTTCCCAGCTATTGAGAGGGAGGACAAACTCAAATACTATAGGGAAATCCTCCGTAGTCAGTTGGCCGCTGCCTATGTGCGGCATCGTCCCTCCTCTGACAGGTCTGACTGGGGGGTTCTTCAGCGCTCACGTACTACTGCCGCGGCTGCTGGGGGAAGGTGGGGGGGTCGGAGCAGTACCAGCTCCATCAGCAGCAACCTAAGTCTGGAGTCACTGATGAGCAGCTTCCTTCACCCGCCTAGTGAGGAGGGCAGTCGCCAGCAGCAGCAGCAGCAGGACCTGGAGCAGACCCTGAACCAACAGGTGGTGACCTACTTGGACAGCACTCTGCCACCCCAGTTAGAAGATCCGCTGGACTACTGGGCAGCCAAACTGGATGTGTGGCCGCAACTTACCGAGTTTGCAGTGGAGAAGCTGGCCTGCCCGGCCAGTAGTGTGACATCAGAGCGGGTGTTCAGTGCGACGGGGGCCATCGTTACCGCAAGGAGAACCCGCTTGACCACGGTAAATGTGGAACGACTGACATTTGTCAAGATGAATCAGGCGTGGATCGGCCAGGATTTCCACACACCAATGCCTTAGGCGTCAGACTAAATCAGCATGCGCACCAACTGTGAGAAATGAGTCTGGGTTCAAAGTACCTGCCTCAGCCATATTCTGATGCCGCCACCCGCATGATGCCACAATCTGCTGACAGTTTCTCCATCTGCCACCCACCATCTTTACCAGGGACTGGTATTGCCACCCACCTCCACACTCTGTCATTGTGCCACTGTCTGACCTCATGCTACTGCTGATGCTGCTGCCGTGACCTCCACACTGTGTCTTTGTGCCACTCTCTGACCTCATGCTGTTGCTCCTGCCGCCGTCACCTCCACTCTCTGTCATTGTGCTACTCTGTGGCCTACTCCAGTTTTTGCCACCTCCAGAATGTCATTGTGCCACTGTCTGACATCATGCTGCTGCCACCGTCACTCACTCTCTGTCTTGTGCCACTCTGTGGCCTACTCTGTTTTTGCCACCTCTGAATGTCATTGTGCACTGTCTGACCTCATGCTGCTGCTGCCGTGACTTCCACTCTCTGTTATTGTGCCACTCTGTGGCCTATTCCTGTTTTTGCCACCTCCAGAATGTCATTGTGCCACTGTCTGACCTCATGCTGCTGCTGTGGCTGCTGCCGTGACCTCGACACTGTGTCATTGTGCCACTCTGTGGCCTACTCCTGTTTTTGCCACCTCCAGAATGTCATTGTGCCACTGTCTGACCTCATGCTGCTGCTGCCGTGACCTCCACTCTCTGTCATTGTGCCACTCTGTGGCCTACTCCAGTTTTTGCCACCTCCAGAATGTCATTGTGCCACTGTCTGACCTCATGCTGCTGCTGTGTCTGCTGCCGTGACCTAGACACTGTGTCATTGTGCCACTCTGTGGCCTATTCCTGTTTTTGCCACCTCCAGAATGTCATTGTGCCACTGTCTGACCTCATGCTGCTGCAGTGACCTCCACTCTCTGTCATTGTGCCACTCTGTGGCCTACTCCTGTTTTTGCCACCTCCAGAATGTCATTGTGCCACTGTCTGACCTCATGCTGCTGCTGCTGTTGATGCCGTCAACTCCACACTGTGTCATTGTGCCACTCTGTGGCCTATTCCTGTTTTTGCCACCTCCAGAATGTCATTGTGCCACTGTCTGACCTCATGCTGCTGTGGCTGCCGCCGTCACCTCCACACTCTGTCACTGATGTTGCCACCTGAGTCCTCAGCTTGTTTTTTCCAGCTGTCGCTGCCATGACTTTATCAGGCTACATTCCCCCTTCAGTTTTTTGGTCAGTTTTGCCCTCTTAAGTGCCCAGGGAATTTTATAGTGAAGCGATTCTAAGAGCGGCGGCAGTCATGTGCGTGTCATACTAAAACACAACATTGTATGAAGACCAAACCAAGCTCCCTCTGCATATTTAAGCATGGCACAACGTTCTACAGCACCCTGCAGGCTCTGTACAGCCTGGAAATAGCTGTTTGGTAACGTGATTCGTCCCGAAGTAATTCGGAACAAAGTTATTTTTTGTCGGGAAATTCGTCGAAGTGAGCGAACCGAATTTTGAGAAATTCGCCCATCTCTATTGTTAACATGACCGTTCCGATTACATTTTTACTGGAACACTTGTCAGGCACTCTGTGGCAGCAGGCCCTTGCAGTGATGGAAGAGGAGGAGGCGGACATGGAGCTTTACTCTCCAGAAGATGTAGAAGGACCGACTGTTTTGCAATTGTATAGGTCTTCTTTAGGCTGTGGTTCGAGGTCCAGAGTGGATGCAGGACAGCAGTTCTGCTCACAGAGTAGAGCTCATGAGGAAGAGTAGGATCCCGTTAGTGCCCCTCGACCCCGAAGCTTGGGAGATCTCAGCAGCATCTCACACATGTGTGGATGCAACATTGCCTGCAACATGATCTATGCATCAAGGCAATCAAAATGATCAGAGAGATAAAGAGACGAAGGGATCCTATCTGGTTTGAATTAATTCTCTTGGCTGTGGCATATTAACGGCTTGTAGACAACAAAGCAGTGAGCTAGTTCCTTGTGAGAACGACATCTGCCGGAGGAGGGAAGGGATTTCAGCGCTGACACCCAGCTTCGCTAGAGACTACACAGCGTTTTTTAATTTTTTTTTCCCAATAGGGCTGCAAGCACAAAACAATTGCCATGCCTAAGAGAAAGGTCAATGCTTCTGATGCTGGTGATGCAAAGGATGAGCCCAAGAGAAGGTCGGCACGGTTGTCAGCTAAACCAGGTCCATCAAAAGCCGAACCAAAGGCATAAAAGGAAAAGGCAACAGTAAAGGAACAGTCTGAGTACAAAAAAAGTTCCAGCAAAGGGAAAGAAAGGAGCAGAGGGTTAACAGACTGAAAAAGCTAACAAAGAAGAAAGAAAGGAAGATCTGCCATCCAAAAAAACGGAGAGTCAAAAAGTGATGAAGCCCCAGCATCCGATGGAGGAGTCAAGGAAGCCAAATCTGAAGAACCTACGTTCAAGTCTTTTATCAGTGGTTCCTGTACCTCCCTTGTACTATTCAGAGGAATATTTTTATCAGCTATTTAGTAAATGCAAGTTTTTTAGTAGTTTAATTCTAGATAACACATTTTTAAAATAGGAGGGAATGTGTTTTTGAGTTTTTTTTATTGTATTAAGTATTTTGGAATGCTCTTCCCACTATATGCAGTTGTCAATTGTCTAGGAATTGCTATGAGGTGGTACATGAGGGGCACGAGCCCGTTTTTTTTTGCATAAAAAAAACTTTTTTTTTTTGTGACCTAATGCTTTCTGCTATCTTACTAGTGCATTCCCTGACATAACGTGGGGATGACAAAGCCCAGTGTTCCTATACTGTCTGACATGGATGACATTTTTCATTTGTCTTAACATTTTAACTGTTCTCTGTACCCATATTGTCTTGCATATAACTTTTCATACCTAATAAAAAAGGCCCCTTGCTGATGGATTTACCTCTTTAACAAAAAAAAAAAAAGAACAGCGGTTACTAGGTGGCCACCCTCCTTCATCCAAGTTGCAAGACAAAAGTGAGCAATTTCCTTCCACCCACACAAATTGACAGTAGAACGCAGGAATTTGAGACTTATTGACCAACTCGAGACATCATTTGTGTCTTCACATTCTAATGTCACTTTCTAATGTCCTGAGGGAGAGACTTGCAGCAGCACAGCAATACAGCATTGGATAAATGGTTTATAAGCTAAGTGGAAAAGCGAGTGATCGAGCTTGCGAGTGTGTTTTCTGTCTGAAGTGTGTCTTTGTCTTAAGTGAGTGTGGGACCTAAGCTTGAGGGACTTTAGATTTGGGAATTTTAGAATGGACAGCAGTGTACTGATTTTTATATTTGTATCTGTGTATCTCTCCTTTTGTGACATCACCATGAGTTCCATGTTTGACAATGCCATCCAGTGCACAACCTGTGCAATGTATACAATCCTTGAAAAACAGTTTGGTGTGCATACTGCTGTGCGAGATATGTGCACACTGCACATTTAGAAGCCATGATCCTGGATCTAAATCAGCAAGTGGCAACATTGAGATCCATTGCCAACTTGGAAGCGAGTTTGCTGCTCACTGAGCAATCACTCGCAAGTGTAGATTCTGGGGAGGATTGCAGCATGGAGGTGCAGAGACATGAGGCAGCTAGCTGGGTAACAGCTAGAAAGAATAGTAGAGGGAAAAGTGTCAGGGAATCTAGTCCTGAACTGGCTCACCCCAACAAATTTGCAAGATTGTCAGATGAGGGGGTGTCAGCTCAGAAATAGCGCTGCTGTAAAAAAAACGCCCATGTCTGCTCCAGTAGGGTGGGGAATAGAAGTGCACATAAGGCTAGACAGGTGTTCATAGTTGGGAACTCCATTATTGGGGAACAGACAGGTCAATCTGTAATCTAAACTTAACCGTTGCAGCTGCCACTGCAAATAGGATTAGGGGGTGTATTAAAAGAGACATAGACGCACATGATGAGAACATTATTCTCCCATTATATAAGTCACTGGTTAGACCACACATGGAATATTGTGTACAGTTTTGGGCTCCAGTGCACAGGAAAGACATTGTAGAGCTTGAACAGGTACAAAGGCGGGCGAACAAAAATAATAAAAAGGAATGGGTGGATTACAATACCCAGAAAGATTAGCAAGATTAGGGTTATTTAGTTTAGAGAAAAGACGCCTTCGGGGGGACATAATAAATATGTTTAAATACATCAAAGGTCAATATAGAGATCTCTCCCAAGATTTATTCATACCCAGGATTGTATCTAGAACAAGGGGGCGTCCTCTACGCCAAGAGGAAAAAAATTTCTCCATAAACATAGAAAGGGATTCTTTACTGTTAGAGCAGTGAGACTGTGGAACTCTCTGTCAGAGGAACTTGTCATGGTGAATTCAATTACAGAGTTCAAAAAGGGTCTGGATTAGAGATGGGCGAATCGATTCTAACGAAGTGGAATTCGTTTAGAATTTCAGGAAAACTTTGATTCTGAACGAAATCGAAGTTTGGGGTGTTTCGCGGGAACGAAGCGTGTTTTTAATTGATAAAATGGCAAGGTCATCCACTTCCTCCCAGATTACATCTGACAATCCCAGCCAAGAGTCGGTGGGAACGTCAGACACATCCCTTAGTTGGCATGTCAGCGGCCCTCACCTGTCCTCAACCCGCCTCTGTCCCATCCGGTTCCCTCAGCCAGAGATCTACTATGTGCTCTGGGCTCAGCGCCACTGTACCGCAAGGATGAACAATTTGAGGAGGACAGTCAGCAGCTACTTGGCAGCGAAGAAATGAGACCAATATCCTCTGCTTCTTGCAGTAAGCGGCAAAGTCTAGATGTTGAGAGTGGCATGGGAGGTCATGTTGTGAGGGGTCAGCCTCTGCATACCAAGACCGTTGAGGAGGACAGCAGTGAAGATCATACAATAATCGATGATGATGTAGCCGACCGCAATTGGGAGCCGGGTGAAGCAAAGGCTTGATCATCGTCAGGAGAAGAGGGCGTCAGCTTACGCATCAGGCAGCGGCGCAGCCAGCAAGTGGGTAGTGTGGCCCTGAGTCAGCAGGGTAGCAGCAGTGCGAGGTCGGGAGCCAAACAGCCACGGGGTAGAAAACCCGCTTCTCAGGTCCAAAAAAGTAGCGGCACAGGGGCTCAGCGAGGCAGCGGCAGTAGTAGTCACTCAGTGCGGAGCATTGGCGGAAAAACAGATACTCCACAGTGTGGCAGTTCTTTGCTAAGACACTGGAGGAGCCGTATATTGGTATATGTAGAATCTGTGGGCAGAAAGTGAAGTGTGGCCAGGGAGCTAACGTTGGCCCCAGGGCCCTGTGTCAACACATGCAGCGTCACCATCCGGTGGCCTGGTAGAAACGTGGCTCTTTTGTGGTGGTCCATCCTGCCGCCGCAGCAGCAGCATCGCCCAGTGACACGCATGCCATTGTAGCCAGTCAAGGCTCCACCACCTCTGCAGAAGGGAGCTGTTTCTCTTTGACATCATCTCCCGGTCCAGACGCTCCTGCTCCTCGCTATTCATGGCGCCAGCAGTCGTTCAACGAGGCGATTGCAAAGAGACAACAGTATGCGTTCAACCACCCTAAGGTGCAGAACCTGACCTTGCTCTTGTCCAAGTTGTTGGTACTGCAGTCCCTCCCTTTCCAAATGGTGGACTCTAAACCGTTCAGAGAATTAATGGCCTGTGCCGAGCCGAGGTGGAGAGTTCAAAGCTGTAATTTCTTTTCCAAAAAGGTAGTACCAGCCCTTCACAAATATGTAGCACAGAAGGAGGGCCAGTCCTTGAGCTTATCAGTTTGTTCCAAGGTGCACGGCAGCACGGACATGTGGAGCTGTAACTACGGTCAGGGCCAGTACATGTCTTTTATGGCCCACTGGGTGAATGTGCTTCCTGCCCAGCCATACCAACACCTTGGACAGGAGACGCCGCTTTCTCCTCCACGTTGTCAAACTGCTGCTCCTGCGCCAATGTCCGCCTCCTCCTCCTCCACCACCACTATCTCAGCCTCCACAAGTGCTGCTCCATCATACAACATTTGTAGGGCACAGCGGTGTCAGGACCTGGAGCAGACCCTGAACCAACAGGTGGTGGCCTACTTGAACAGCAATCTGCCACCCCAGTTAGAAGATCCCCTGGACTACTGGGCAGCCAAACTGGATGTGTGGCCACAACCTACCGAGTTTGCAGTGGAGAAGCTGTCCTGTCCGGCCAGTAGTGTGGCATCAGAGTGGGTGTTCAGTGCGGCGGGGGCCATAGTTACCCCAAGGAGAACCCGCTTGTCCATGGGAAATGGGGAATGTCTGACCTTTGTCAAGATGAATCCGGCGTGGATCGGCCAGGATTTCCACACACCAATGCCTTAGGCGTCAGATTACATCAGCCATGACACCTCACCCAAACGCTGAGAACTGAGTCTGGATTCAAACTGCCTGCCTGAGGGACTATTCTGATGCTGCCACCCGCCTGATGCCACACCTCTGCTGCCAGTTTCTCCATCTGCCTACCACCATCTTTACAAGCGACTGGTATTGCCACCCACCTCCACACTCTGTCATTTTGGCACCCTATGACCTCATGCTGCTGCTGCTGTTGCTTATGCCGTGACCTCCACACTCTGTCATTGTGCCACTCTCTGACCTCATGCTGCTGTTGCTGTTGTTGCTGGTGCGGTCACCTCCAAACCCTGTCATTGTGCATTTCTAAACCTCATGCTGTTGCTCCTACTGTCCCCACCACTCTCTGTCATTGTGCCACTCAGTGACATACTCCTGTTTTTGCCACCACCAGAATTTGTCATTGTGCCACTGTCTGACCTCATGCTGCTGCTGTGGCTGCTGCCGCCACCTCCACACTGTGTCATTGTGCCACTGTCTGACCTCATGCTGCTGCTGCCGTGACCTACACACTGTGTCATTGTGCCACTCTCTGACCTCATGCTGCTGCTGTTTCTCCTGCCATGACCTCCACACTCTGTCATTGTGCCACTCTGTGGCCTACAACTGTATTTGCCACCTACAGAATGTCATTGTGCCACCCTCTGACCTCATGCTGCTGCTATGGCTGCTGCCATGACCTCCACACTCTGTCATTGTGCCACTGTCTGACCTCATGCTGCTCCTGCTGTTGATGCCGTGACCTCCACACTCTGTCATTGTGCCACTCTGTGGCCTACTTCTGTTTTTGCCACCTCCAGAATGTCATTGTGCCACTGTCCATCCTCATGCTGCTGCTGTGGCTGCTACAAGGACCTACAAACTGTGTCATTGTGCCACTCTCTGACCTCATGATGCTGCTGTGGCTCCTGCCGTGACCTCCACACTCTGTCATTGTGCCACTGTCTGACCTCATGCTGCTGCTGCTGTTGATGCCGTGACCTCCACACTGTGTCATTGTGCCACTCTCTGACCTCATGCTGCTGCTGTGGCTCCTGCCATCACCTCCACTCTCTGTCATTGTGCCACTCTCTGACCTCATGCTACTGCTGTTGCTCCTGCCATGACCTTCAAACTCTGTCATTGTGCCACTCTGTGGCCTACTCCTGTTGGTGCCACCTCCAGAATGTCATTGTGCCACTGTCTGACCTCATGCTTCTGCTGTGGCTGCTGCCATGACCTACACACTCTGTTATTGTGCCACAATTCGATTCACCAACTTCGCCGAATTTTCCGACAAAATTTGTTTTGACCCGAATTACTTGGGGACGAATCGCATTAAAAAACAGCTATTTCCAGGCTGCATAGAGCCTGTAGGGTGCTGTAGAACATTGTGCCATGCTTAAATATGCAGAGGGAGCTTGGTTTGGTCGTCATACAATGCTGTGTTTCAGTATGACATGCACGTGAATGCCGCCGCTATTAGAATCGCTTAACTCTAAAATTCCCTGGGCACTTACGGGGACAAAACTGACCAAAAAAACTGAAGCGGGAATGCAGCCTGACAAGGTAACGTCAGTGCCAGCTGGAAAGAACCAAGCTGAGGGCTAAGATACTACAATAGCGTCAAAGAACACAATAGTAGGTTACTGGAGCCGCCACAGATCGTAGCACATAAGGGGACGATGGCAGTAGCCACGCCAGGGAGCGGAATCTAAATAGGTCCCGGTTTTCACCAGAGCCCGCCGCAAAGCGGGGATTTGGCTTGTGCGGGAGTTACCCGGTCGCTACCCCCGACGGGGACTGCTTGCGGTGGGGAGCCGAGGTGTAGCGAGGTACAAAATCGTTAAGGCAAACTTTAGAGTCGGGGACAAGCGTAAGGTCAGGGGTAGCGGCAAGGATCGTGGTCAAGGGACGGAGGCAAGAGGTACGATACACGGGATATGAAAGACGAGGCTCAAGAAGGGAGGCAGGGGGCGGTTTTTCCTGTCTTTTAATTTGGAAATCGATTCCCATTCTTCATATGAGAAGCTCATCCTAAGCCAGTTTTGCAGCATTTTGCATCAATATTCCAGATTTGTACTAAATTCCATCACTAATGGCACTGAATGCAAAATAAGCACCTAAAACATTCCCTGTAGTTAGGGTCTCGTTCAATTCCACATGCTGCATTTGAAAAAATTGGTGTCACGCAGAAACTGGATTCAAACTACCACGTTTATACTTTAAACTTTTTTAGGTATTAATGATGAAGCTGATGGAGGTAGAATTTTCCCTTGGGCCCAAAAAATGGTTTGGAAACTTTAGCAAACTGACTCGGGGGATTTCTCTATAGTACTTGAGTTTGTCCTCCCTCTCATCAGCTAGAAAAAAGGCTCCCATTTTGGACCGGTAGCGGGGGTCCAAGAGGGTGGAGAGCCAGAAGTCATCCCTCTGCTGCCAGATGGTGACTATTCAGCTGTCACTAGCCAGGCAAATCGCTTTACTGCGGGCCTTTGTGCACAAGTGTTTCTGAGGGACTCTCTGCCTCCATCTCCACTGTTTACTGCCACGGTGCTTGGGGGACAGTGGCACAGTGACGATTGTGGAGGTCACTGGAAGCAGCCACAGCAGCAGTATCGAGGTCTGACAGTGGGCACATGACAGAGTGTGGTCGGGCACGGCAGCGCCTACAGCAGCAGCATTGAGGTCAGAGAGTGGCACAAGGACAGAGTGTGGAGGGCACGGCAGCAGCTACAGCAGCGGCACGAGGTCAGAGAGTGGCACAATGACAGGGTGTGGAGGTGATTGCAGCAGCAACAACAGCTGGCAGCTGCATGAGGTCTAAGAGTTGGCAATTGACACAGTGTGGAGGTACACGGCACAGCATCAGCAGCAGCAGCAGCAGAGGGTAATAGAGTGGCACAATGACAGAGGATGGCAGTGTGGAGGTGGGGTGGCCAATACCGAGTCACTGGTAATGATTTTGGTAGGCACATTGGAGAAACTGTCAGCAGTATGTGAGGCATAGGCAGGTGGGCGGCAACCAGAATAGTGGCTGAGCAGGTAGTTTAACCCAGACTCATTTTTCTCACAGTTTGGTTGAGGGCATTATGGCTGATGTATTCTGATGCCTAAGCATTGGTGTGTGGACAATCCTGGCGATCCATGCCTGATTCATCTGAAAAGGTCAGTCTCTCCACCATTTCCGTGTGGACAAGCGGGGTTTTCCTTTGGTGGTAAGATGGCCCTGCCGCACTGAACTCACCGCTCTGATGCCTCACTTACTGGAAGGGCAGGACAGCTTTCCACTGCAAACTCGCCCAGGTTGCTGGCCTACAACATCCTGTTTGGCTGCCAGTAGTCCAGCGGATCTTCTATCTAGGGTGGCAGAGTGCTGTCCAAGTAGGCCAAAGCCTGTTGGTTTCAGGGTCTGCTCAGGTCTGCTGCTGCTGGCCAAGTGCCCTCCTCACTTGGTGGGGTGAAGGAAGTACTCATAGTGACTCCAGACTTAGGTTGCTGCTGATGGAATGGTGTCCTCCTACCCTCCCCCCCCCCCACGCTTCCCACAGCAGCCGTGGCAGTGGTACGTGTGCGCTGAGGAAACCCCGGGGTCCACACCTGTCAGAGGATGGACCATGCTGCACATAGGAAGCGGCCAACTGACTACAGAGGATTTCTATATAGTATTGAGTTTGTCCTCCCTCTCAAGCCGCTGGAAAAAGGCCCCTTTTGGTGAATGGTAGCCGAGAGTCCAAGAGGGTGGAGAAGCCAGAAGTTCCCTTCTGCCGGATGATGACTATTCGGCTTCACTTGCCAGGCAAATTTTGCCAAGATTGGCGGAGAGGGGGATGACGGCTCCAGATAAATAGCAATGCTGCAGCAAGGACAACTACCCCTAGTCTGCTCCTGTAAGATGGTGAATAGGAGGTGCAGTCCAGGTCAGCTAGAAGGTTCGCTAGTAGTTGGGGATCCATTATTAGGGGCACAGACAGGGCTTCTCTCCAAAGATCGGGATAGTCGAACAGTCGTGTTGTTTACTGGGCCGAGGTTGACATATCGCGGGTCGGGTTGACAGAGTGCTGGTGGGCTGGTGAGGAATCCAGCGTCAATGGTCCACTTTGGCACCAATGACCAATGTTTGGGTAGGTGGAGCGTCTTAAAAACGATTTCAGGGACTTAGGCCAAAAGCTCAGGGCAAGGACCTCCAAGGTAATATTTTCAGAAATATTACCTGTTCCACGAGCCACACCAGAGAGGCAGCGGGAGATTAGAGAAGTGAATAAGTGGCTCAAAAATTGGTGTAGGAAAGAGGGATTTGGGTTTTTGGAGAACTGGGCTGACTTCTGTCTTGGCTACAGACTCTATGCTAGGGATGGGCTGCACCTAAAGGGGAGGGTGCAGCTGTATTGGGGGACAAAATGGCCAGGAAGTTGGAGGAATATTTAAACTAGGGACTGGGGGGGAGGGTAACTACACATATAGCATGCAAGATAGTGAAGATAGAGAGCTGGGAATTAGGAATAAAACAGGGGGTGGAGTGGAGGGAGGGGGTGTAGCAATAGATAAAAATATCAGGGAGAAAGGAATAAAAACTGAAAAATCTATAAATTGCATGCTGACCAATGCCAGGAGTCTGACCAACAAAATTAATGAACTAGAAGTATTAATAGCTGAAGAAAAATATGACATAGTGGGGATAACTGAGACATGGCTGGACGAGAGCTACGACTGGGCGGTTAACTTGCAGGGTTACAGTCTATTTAGAAAGGATCGTAAAGACCGGAAAGGGGGAGGTGTCTGTCTCTATGTAAAATCCTGTCTGAAGCCAACACTGCGGGAAGATATAGGTACAGGTAATGAACATGTGGAATCATTATGGGTAAATATACATGGGGTAACAATAACAATATAATACTAATAGGGGTCTGCTATAGGCCCCCAAATATAACAGAACCCATGGAAGATGTACTCCTCAGGCAAATAGATGAGGCGGCTAATCAGAATGAGGTTATTATTATGGGCGACTTTAACTATCCAGACATCAATTGGGAATCTGAAGCTTGTAGCTCTCATAAAGGAAACAGGTTTTTGTCAATAACTAATGATAATTACCTTTGCCAAATGGTGCAGGAACCGACTAGAGGAAAGGCCCTTCTAGACCTAATATTAACTAATAGACCTGACAGAGTAACAAAGGTTCAGGTTGAGGGGCACCTAGGGAATAGTGACCATAATATAATAAATTTCCGTTTATCCTTCAATAGAGTTTTTTGTCAAGGAGCCACAAAAACACTGAATTTTAGGAAGGCTAATTTTATTCTGCTTAGGGGGGCCCTAAACCGTATTGCTGGGACATGTGTTTAAACATGGCAGAAACTAATAATAATGGGATATTTTTAAAAACATCCTAGGCTACACTATGTGAGAGGTAATACCTTATGGTAATAAAAAAAATTAGAAACAGAAAAAACCCAATGGGGTTCAACAGATGTTAAAAGAGGCATAAAAACAAAAAGAAAGCATTTTTCACCTACTAAAACAGAGTGGGCAGTGAAGAGGCACTAAGAAAGCTATAGGGAAAAAAATAAAGGTGTGGAAAATAAAGATAAAGGAAGCAAAGCTGGAGAACGGAAAGACATATTGCTATAGGAAGTAAAACTAACCCAAAATATTTTTTAAACTATATAATAGTTAAAGATTAAAACAGAAAATGTTGGCCCTTTGATAATTATACTTGAGGTGAGGGACAGGTAGAGGGCGATGAGTAAAAAGCAAATGTATTATAGACTTTTTTTCTCCACTGTATTTACAGGAGGAGGATGACCTTCCTGTTGAACAGAGAGATGTGGTAGACTCCTAACTTAAAAGTTTCTTGTCCTAACCCAGGAGAATTGTAGCTCCGCCTTAGGAAGATTAAAAATAGACAAATCCCCAGGTTTCCAGATGTCATACACCCACGTGTCCTATGAGAAGTTAAGTGATGTCATAGGATAGGCCCCTATTTTAAATATTTATGGGACTGTCTAATAACGGGGTATGTCCCAAGGCTATTGGCGCATAGCAAATGTGGTGCAATATCAAACAAGGGGTCAATATGTGATCCTGGAAAACTATAGGCCGTAAGTTAACCTCTATGTAGGTAAAATTTTAAAGGTTTTTCAGAGATTGCTATCCTGGAGTATCTCACTGAAATAAATGGCATAACGCCGTTCCAGCATGGGTTTATGATGGATCGGTCTGTCAGACTAATCTCATCAGCTCTTGAGGATGGTCAGTGTAGACGGATCGGGGTGAGGACTGGATGTCTTTTTTCTAGATTTATCTATAGCATTTGATATGGTGCCACATAAAAGGTTTGTAAATAAAATGAGATTCTTGGGGACTGGGGGAATGTATGCACGTGGGTAAGGGAAACTGGCTCCTAATAGAAATTACAAGGGGTAGTAATTAATGGTACATACTCTGAATGGATCGCTGTTGCTAGTGGAGTGGGACCACAAAGGTCAGTATTGGGGCCTATCTCTTTAACATTTTCATAATGATCTTTCACAGGGATTACACAGTTAGAAATATCGATCTTTGCAGTCGATACTAAGCTCTGTAACTTAATCAACACAATAGAGGATAATATGTTGTTACCATAAGGGATATGGATAAGTTGGAGGCCTTTGCCTCCTGGGCAGGGAAATGGCAGATGAGGGTTAACATTGATAATGCAAGGTTATGACATGGGAAGAGAAATCCATTACATGATTACATGTTAAATGGAAAAACACTGGTGTAAAAGTGACATGGAGAAGGACTTGGGAATCAGTGGTGGGACAGCTAAACTTTAATTGGTAGCAGCCAGTGTCAGGCAGCAAGCAGCCAAAGCATAAAATAGGATCATTGGGGTGCATTAAAAGGGGCATAGATTGCACATGATTGAGAAACATTATTCTCCCATTATACAAGTCACTGGTTAGACCACACATGGAATAATGCGTACAGTTCTTGGGCACCAGTGCACAGGAAAGAATAGTAGAGTTTGAACAGGTACAATGGCGGGCAACAAAAATAATAAAAGGACTGGGTTGGACTACATTATCCAGAAAGTTTGACACGATTGGGGTTATTTAGTTTAGAGAAAAAGAAGGCTTCGGTGGGGACATAATAAATTGTTTAATATACATCAAAGGTCAATATAGTGGAGCTCTTACAAGATTTTTTTATACCTGGGCTGTATCTTAGATACAAGGGGGCATCCTTACGTTGCTTGAGGAACGAAAGTTTCTACATATAACATCGAAAGGGTTTCTTTACTGTTAGAGCGTGAGACTATTGAATTATATGCCAGAGGGGACTTGTCATGGTGAATTCCAATAACCAGAGTTCAAAATGGTTTAGATGCATTTCTGGAGCGTAATAATATAACAAGTTTTATAGTTGTCGAGGATTCAGGAGAGGGTCATTGATCCCAGGGATTTTTTGATTGCCAGATTGGAGTCGGGAAGGGAATTTTTCCCTTAAATGAGGATAATTGGATTCTACCTCATTGGGGGTTTTTGCCTTCCTCTGGATCAACACCTTAGCACAACAGGCTGAACTAGTTGGACGTCTTGTCATTTTTTTAGCCTTACAAACTATGAAATATGAACTATGAATTCGGCATGCTGCAGGACCATGTGCGAATTGCCTCTGCAAGTCTCCATCTCCATCTCCACTGGTATCTGCACCACGGTGCTTTAGGGTCATCTGCCTCATCTTCCTCATCTCCCTCTACCTCCTTCCGGATGCTCTATGCTCCTCCTCTCCTGTCACCTGGGTAGAAAAATCACTCATTTCCACAGACAATGCTTGTGTTCAATGGTCCTCCTCCTCCTCCAGTTTCAGTTCCCCAACGACTCATGTGGGCCACGTGATGTAGTCGCCTCATCTCAGTCCCTTGGCCCACACAGATTTTTTTCAGCCTCTTGGCCTCCTCATATGGCCTCAGCAAAACGGCAGGGGGTCCCCCCTTGTGCGCCGGGATCATTAAAAAAACATTTGGGGCCTTTCACTTCCTACAGCGGTCCAACTGTGCGGCGGGAATTTCCCAAAAGGGTGGAAAATGAAAAAGTTTCTGTGGTTTGGGGGGGGCCCGTTTGCTGCTCAACCAAGGAGGGTGGCCGGGCAAAAGTAGGATGGATAAAGTGCTGCACAGTTTCCGGGCCCTTTTTCAGATTTTAAGACAGTGGAAAGAATTCGGGAAAACCTTTTCACAAACAGAGAACACAGCGCCATGGGGGGCGCTTGGCCATCCCTCCTTGGTGCGCGCGGCCCCCATGTTTCCTCCCTTTGTCCGTCACCATGGTTCCGATTTGCAGTTGGCGCGGGAAAGCCACACATCGATTTCTTGCTGCAAGACGCGGAGCTTTTCCCCCCTGTGTCACTTCGTTCGAAAGGGCAAGCCAGGTTAGAATGCGGACACCGCTGTGCCCCACAGGGGAATGAGGAGCAGCACTTGGGGAAAAGGTGAGATGGTGGGGAGGTGGGGGGGAGCGGACTTGGGTGCAGGGCAGCAGTTTGGCAATGTGGAGGAGAAAGCCCCCCCGCCCCAAGTTGGGGGTGTGACTGGCAGAAGCACATTCCCCCGGGGGGGCCCGAAAGGACTGTACTGCCCTAGTGCATCTTTGAACAAACCGTAAGCTAAAGGACTGGCCCCCTTCTTTTTCACATTTTGGAAGGGCGGTCTGCCTTTTTGGAAAAGAAATTTCAGCTTGTAACCTCACCCCGGCTCGGCCAGGCCATGCTTCGAACGGTGCAGAGTCCCCCATTTGGGAAAGGGAGGGACTGCAGTACCAAAAAACTTGGACAGGACACGGTCGTTCCGCACCTTTGACGGTTGGACGCATATTTGTCTCTTTGCAATCGCCTCGTTAAACGTCCCGGTGCCAGAGTAGCGGGGAGCAGGAGCATCGGCCCGGGGAAAGGGAGGGCAAAAAAAAAACCTCCCTTCTGCAGAGGTGGTCGACCCTTACGGGCGCGTGTGCTGTGCTGCAGGGCGGGGATGGCCCACCACATCTAACCCACTTTCCCAGGCCACCGGTGGTGACGCTTCGTGTTGCGCGGGCCCCGTGGTGCCAACGTTAGTCCCTGGCCACGCTTCATTTCTGCCCACAGATTCTACTATACCATATTCGGCCCCTTTCCCGAGTCTTACCAAAACGCCCAAAACCGCCGAGTAGTATTTTCCCCGCCAATGTTTTCCACGAGGACTACTAAAACCCGCGCCTCCTAGCCCCTGGGCCGATACTTTTTGGACCTGCAAGGGGGGTTTTCTTCGACCATTTGGCCCCCGACCACGCACTGCTGCTACCCCGCTCACGCCAAAACCCCCCTTGCTGGTGCGCCGCTGCCTGATCGCAAGCTGACCCCCCTCTTTCCCCTGGAGATAAAAGCCCTTGCTTCCCCCCGGCTCCCAAGTGGGGTCATCGTTATTGTTGGATCTTCTCTATAGAGGGCCCCCCTCACAACATGACCCCCCATGCCACTCTCCACATTAACTTTGCCACCTCAGCAAGAAGAAAGGGATTCCCGGCCCCATTTCTTCGTGCCAGGTATCTCTGATGTCCCCAAAAAGTTCTCCTCGCTGTTTTAGTCGCTGAGCAAAACCCATAGAATCTCTGGCTGAGGGAACCGGATGGGACAGAGGCGGGGGTTTAGGACAGGGGAGGACCGTGCCCCCCGTCCATGCCAATAAGGGATGTGTTCCCACCCCACTCTTTGGGTGGGGTTTTCAGATTTCATCTGGGAGGAAGTGGATGCTGATCAACAAATCAAAAACCCTTGGGTTTTCTGGGCAACCACGGCCCCCTAAGTCACTGGCAGTTCTGGCCTCACCCAGTGCCCCCGCTGCGACGTCCCCTTTTCTGTTCTGTGAAATCCTGCCCAGGAATTTTATGCCCCTGCCCCCTCGCTGGAAACCGCCACCTTCCCGTCGACAACTTTTTTCCAAAAAAGTAAAGACTTGAAAAAAAGATATCGTATATGAAAAAAATACCCTGTATTTACTCCAAATGAACCCTAACGTTGGGGGAACCCCTTGGGTTAAATTTTCCTACAGAAATCACCCGAAAAAAAATTAACGGTATGTGGCTTTTTAAAAACACTGTTTCTTTTCGAATACAAAAAGCAAAAACAGGTTAGACAACGCGGAATTCAATCGCTCCAGAATGCCCGATGGCATTAAATGTTATGGAGCAAAAATTGGGGACCCACACGGACTTCAATGACAATACCCCAAAACTAATAAAAATTATAAGGGAAAGAGGACAGTCTCTGAAAAAAGCAGTGACCCCCCCCCAAAAAAAATTGCTGTTAAAAACAAATTTTTTTGTGGGATCCTGCGCAGCAGCTGCTGCAGACGGGACAGGAGGCAGTGTGAGCAGCCACGCCGTCCCGGGCTTATATATGCGGTGAGTCAAGAATCCCCTCGGGCTCTGATTGGCTTCATCTTGCACATTATTTTAGGGGCCCCTTTCTTTCCCCCCGACTTCTCTGCCCCCGGGAATGCCTGTTTTTTGGGGCCATTTTATCAACAAAAACACGCTTGTTTTCCGGAATCACCCAACTTCGACTTGTTCAGAAGAAATCTTCCTGAAAATTTTAACGAAATTCCACTTGGTTAGAATCAATTCGGCCCCCCTTAGTCTGGGTACATTTATAGTGTAATATAACATGTTTTTTGTGACCCGGATCTGGTGAGGGCGCTGATGCCGGATTTATTCTGATCCAGTTGGAGCCGGGAAAAAATTTTTTTCCCTAAAATAAGGAAAATTGTCTTTACCCCGGGTTTTTTTTTTTTTCCTTCCTCTGGTCAACACTTTAGCAAAATAGGGAACAGAGATGTCTTCTTTTTCGGCCTTACGAACCATGTAACTATATAACATCAGCAACATATCAACAATAGCATGGCAAAAGCCGCAGCAGGCAGTGTGGCAGAATCATACTGGGTGACATTTCTCACTCATTTTTTACCACCTCATCAAAGACTGCAAGGCAGGGCAGCATTCAGACATACAGAGACAGTTTTAAGACCAAGGTATATGACTACCTGCGGCTCAGCATTTTTGGACTTATTCTGGACCCATTAAACTTCTGGGTGTCCAAACTGGATGAATGGCCTGAGCTTACTCAACACTTTGTAGAAGTTTTATCCTGCCCAGCAGCCAGCGTTATCTCGGACAGATGGCGGGGTGATAACTGACAAACATATCCGTCTTTCCTGTGACTAGTGATGAGCGATCAGTAAAAAAATCATGATCTAGACGATTGCCAATTTTAAAATATATTGTGTTGATTTTCGATATCGATTTGGATCAATCGCCGATTCCCATTAAAGTCAATGGGAGAGGATGATCAGATAAATTTTTATACCCAAACAGGTGAGGAGGACCTGTAATTACCATCCACAGCAGTAAACTGGATACGTGCTACATCTTAGTCAAGACAATTAGGCTCTAAGAGTCACAGAAAAAAATTCACAGGCTAAAATAGTTCATTCCTTTCAATGGCTAACCGAAAAGATGAGGACGGCGTAGCTACAGCAGGTACAGCGATACACCTGCTATGGGGCCCCCGAGACACATGAGAAGACACCGGTATTGGAAATGGCACATGGTAACTGACAGGAGCCCACTATCACTTTTTGCACCAGGGCCCAAGAACATGTCATATACTGTATGTGGTGGCAGCAAGAACATCCCAACGGGGAATACGGAGGTTCAGCTGGCAGGGCTGTAGTTATAGTGGATGTGGTGGTAGCCAGGGCTGCCGTCAGTCATCTATTAACCGTTTCATGGCCAAATGCAGCTAAATCAGATGGGGCGCCCGCCCATTACTACTTCCTATTTTTAACATATAACTGGGCCCCTTTTTGATTAGTGCCCCTGACCGGAGTACTGCCCTATTGGCACCCCATTTACAGTAGCCTGACCCCAAAACCAGCACAGATGGCCTTATGGACACCCAGAATAAATTTTGCAAGAAAAAATGAGTATTTGAAATAAGATTTTAGTGAATAGGACATTGACTATTGCTGTCTTTTACAGCAGCATGACCCCAAAACCAGCACAGATGCCCTTGGTGACCATCAGAATAAAATTTGCAAGAAGAAATGAGTATTTCAACAAGATTATTTTCAATGCTGTTGCTAAGGCTACTTGCCATTCTACTGCTGTCACGTTGCTAATGTTGTTCCACCATGACATTAGAACGTGAAGAAGATACAACAGATGTCTCCAGTTGGTCAATGAGCACTGTCACAAATTCCTGCATTCTACCGTCAATTTGTGTGGGGGCGAAGGAAATTGCTGACTTATGATTTGAGGTTCAAGGAGGGTGACCACCCAATAACCACTGTTCATTTTGATTGCCTTGATGCGAGTGAAATAAGAAAAGAGTATGTGAAATATGCTTATTTTCAATATGACCTTTACAATTGATGTCTTTTACAGTGACCTGACCCCAAAACCAGCATAAATGCCCTTACTGACCATCAGAATAAAATTTTCAAGAAGAAATGAGTATTTCAAACAAGATTTTATTGAATAGGAAATTTACTATCGCTGTCTTTTACATCAGCATGACCACAAAACCAGCATAAATGCCCTTACTGACCATCAGAATAAAATTTGCAAGAAGAAATGAGTATTTCAAACAAGATTTTATTGAATAGGACATTGACTATTGCTGTCTTGTACTGCAGCATGGACACAAAACCAGCAAAAATGCCCTTATGGACACCCCCAATAATTTTTTTACCTACAAATGCAGACAGTTGACGGTGAGGCCCAGATGATGCTACATTGCTGACAGTTGGGCCGAAGCAGTGTGCGGATGCATAAAGCGTGAGCTAAGACCTCAAGCCTTACTCAGCAGTCAGTCAAGACCTGGGTAGAGCTTGAGAAATTTCTGCCTATACGAGAGCGCTTGCCCCTCCATATAAAATTCGAAAAAGCCTTAGATAGCACCATTGCATTCTTATGCTTAAGCAACAATGGAATATTTTGCAAAATGTATTGTCACATTATGCCATGAACTTGTGGTGAATTGGCTCAAGGAGCTCAGGTTCCTTTCCATGAGTGCAGATGAAGTGAACTTCACTTGGCAACGTTGACTGACGCTCCAGTTCCACCCAGGTGCCCTTCTCCTTAGGTAGGTTAGTCAGGCTTAAGTAGTTTTTTTTACATCATTAGATCCAAAACTTATTTGTGAAGTACAGCCCTGTTCTCAGTGCTGCGGCGCCGGGAGCTGAAAACCCTGATGTCTGAAACGATGCCAAAAAACATCGGGCAGTAGTTAATGGTTTCATGGCCATTTGTGTACTTTAGTAACCTAAACTTCCCTTTGCATAACACAGCTGGGCCTCCATTTTAATTATATATATTGTTGTATATGACCGCCAAATTTCATCAGCTAAAAGATGATCTGGGTAGCATAAACTAGGAGAAAAATAAACTATGTAAAAAACAAATAAAGACAACAAAGACAAACTAAGATGCTTATTTTCAGGATCGGTCAGGAACACATACAGAGACACAGACGAGTGAGGCCCTGACACTGGTCCAAGTCTCTGTCCCTGACTTTTGGGGAACCCAACTCCTCACCAGGTCAGCCCCAACCAGAAGACTGAAGACTGCACTGAGCCAAGTGAAACACAGACAGAGACAAACAAATACAGAACAAACAAGAGTAGTCAGGCGGGCCAAGTCAGTAACAAATGGGCAGCGCAGTACAAAAACGTGAGACAAGAGAATAAGCAGGGTACAAGCAAGAGTCAGAAAACACAGGAGGATCAATATGAAAAAGCAGGTGAACTATAAGCAGACGAACAGACCATATAGCAGGCAAGGCAAAAAGGGAAATTTATCCTTTAAATAGGGAACCGAGAACGAGAGCACAAGACCGAATATGAGACCAGAGATGTCACTCAAAAGGAACCAGGTTAACTAAGAATGTACTGGAAGGTTCCTGGCCACGGGTGTTGGCCAGGAAACAATTAAGCACACAGAGAATTAGCCCTAGTTCACACTGGTAAAACAAATACAGGGCATCAGGTAAAAAAACATGGTTTTTGCCACACCGGCCGTGGCCGGCGACCAGAGCCCAAAGCTGGGGGTCTGCTGGGCATGATCATGACACTTATTGCCAGAGAAAGCAAAAATTACCCACAAATATTATCTAAACACATATATAGTAAAAAAAATCTTAAACTGAAAGTGTTGTCCTTCTCAGAAATTATATATGTCTTCTCTACTGTATTTACATATGAAAACCCTGTAACAGATGACATGATGAGGGATAACAGAAATTTACATTAAATCTCACCTGCTTAAGCCGGCAAGAAGTGCGGTGCCACTTTAAAGGTATTAAAATCGACAAATCACTGGGTCCAGATGACATTCACCCTCATGTCCTGCAGGAATTTAGCACCAAAATATACAAACCTTTGTTTATAATATTCATAAAGTCTATAACGCCAGGGTCTGTTCCACAGGATTGACACAGGGCCAATGTGGTGCCATTGTGTGTAAAATATTTGAAGGTCTTATAAGAGATATGATCCTGGGGTATCTCAGTGATAATAACCCTATAACACAGTTCCAGCGCGGAATTATGAGGGAACAGTCCAGTCAAACTAATCAGATCAGTCTCTATGAGAAAGTAAGCTCCAGGCTGGACCTAGGTTATGTTGTGAATGTTGTGTACATGGAATTTTCAAAGGCATTTGATAGAGTGCCACATAAAAGATTGGTGCAAAAATTGAGAGTGCTGCAACTGGAGTAAAATATGTGTAGATAGGTTCACAATTGGCTCAGTAATAGGAAACTGATCGTGGGTATAAATGTAACATACTCTTATTGGGTCTCTAAAAAGGCTATGAGAAAACAGTTGCCAGTGGAGTATCACAATGGTCAGTATTGGAAAGGTCACAGTTACTAGTGGGCACCACTGGGGTCAAAATGGGATCCTCTTGTTTTCCATATATTTATTTTTGATATTGTAGATGACGGCAGAGCAGAATTGCAAAATTTGCCATTAATGCAAAGCTCTGTAAGGTAATCGACACAGTGGAGGAGAATAGAATATAACTGATCGATTAAGGAAAGTTGGAGGCTTGGGCAGAGAAATGGCAAGTGATGTTTAATGTGGATAATTGTCAGATCATGCTCTTGGGCCATGAAAACATAACTACTGGGTACTGGGTAAAACCAAAGCTGAAAAAGAGTTGGTGATATTGGTAGTAAAGTGAGTGACCAATGCCAGGCAGCTTCTGTCATGGCAAATACAATCATGGGTTGCATTAAAAGAGGCTTAGATGATGAAGACAGGAACTTAATTTTGCTTTTATACAAATCTGTGGTGAGGCCACATGTACAATAGTGTGTTCAGGTTTTTGCACTAGTGTATAAGACAGACACAGCTGAGCTACAGAAGCTGTCAAGGAGGACATCCAAATTGGTTAAAGGAATGAGAGGTTTGCAGAGCCAAGACAGGTTATTAAACTCTTCAAGACAGGTTATTTAACTTTGAAAAAAGGTTTAGGACAATGTAATTACCAAGCACAAGTATGCAAAAGGACAGGACACAGATCTTTTGCATGATCTTTGTATACCTAGACGTGTAACCATACGGGGCCATCACCTATGTCTTGAAGAGAAAACGCTTCACCATCATCACAGATGAGCGGTGACACTATGGACCTCAGTGCCCCAAGAGGTTGTGATGATGGAGTCACTGACCAAGTTCAAGAAGGGTATAGATGTCTTTCTTGAAAAAAATAAAATCACAGGTTATGTGGACTGGATTCAGGAGAAAATATATTGATCCAGGGATTATTCTAATTGCCATATCTGGAGTCACCACATCTATACAACAATTGGGCAATCAACCTAAAGTATAATGGTGGCTGTGGTACCAATACACTAAGGCCGTGTTCACACGGCTTATTTTGCTGCGGATTGGAGCCATACTACGTGCCGGATTTGCGCTGCAGTACGGCTCCAATCCGTCGCAGTAATTACGGTAATCCACTGTTCTCATAGAGAACAGTGGATTCTGTCGCTCCTCCACGCTCGGCGAATCCGCCGGGCGGGGAGAAAGTGACATGCACAGTATCCAGGCACAATATGCGCCGTGGATAATGCAAGTCCATTGGGCCGGCGGGCAGCGCCCCCGCCCCGCCCCAGCCCCTTATTCAATCCGGAATTGCGAGCGCGATCCGGCTCGCAATTACGGCTTGAATAAGCCGTCTGAACATGGCCTAACACACTCCAAAAAACACCACCACCTCAAAAAATCTATAAAATATATAAATTGTATTGAATCAATGAAAACATGATAAAATATCCCTACCTACACAGAACTTTTGGAAAGCTCCTAATCCATGATCAAAACAGCAAAAAAACAAAATGATATACCAATAAATATAAATGACATAATACATAAATCGGTCTAACAATACAGGAACACATATATAATGATCAAATCAATATTACATCCGTAATAGAGTATACATGATAGGAATACTGAACCTGTAATACACCAATGTACAGAGCTCAACCCCGACGTACGTTTCGTTATGAACAAATATCAGTTTGTTCATATCTGGAGTCAGAAAGGAATTTTTCCTCTTGTTTTGAGCAATTGCCATCCGCCTCATCGGGTAAGGATGGACTCTATGTCATTCCAGTCTTATTTATGACGTTATTTTTTTGTATGTTTTACTTTTATGTAAAATATTTTTATTTACATATCATTTATTTAAGCTTATTTCTTTATTTTATATAATACAAAAACAGATCAATTACAAACATAGAAATATATAATAACAGAAATAGATTTTTTCTTTTAACCTCTTATTTACAATGTATACTTGAAAGTATTGTCCCACATTAGGAATCATGGTGCTGCATTATTGTAGCCTCATATGAAGCTAACTTTTGCTCCTCCACAATACATGCTATTAGAAGGTAAGCTAGAGCTTGTTCTGTGGACTCAACTAACCTACTGACCAAGAATCTTATAGTTTAGGTCCACTGGGTAATATAAATATTAGCCGTCCTCTCAGGTCCTGAATCACTTGGAAAAGTAGGTTTCATTTTCCATGATTAGTGATTTGGTGTCACATCCTCTATTATAAAACCATATTTCCTTGCACAACAAAGTGGAGGCAAAACATGGAATGTGTATTGAAGTTCCTCAGCCAACATTTTGTGCATTAAGCAGGTGATATGGTTTCTTGAAAGGGAATTGTTGGTGAAAACTATTCTATGTTATTATTGACAAATGTTTGTTTCATGACCCTGAAGGTTACATTGATATTTAGACAGTGATTCAGCTCAGTCTTTCTTTTTCTGTTCTCCTCAGTTTACATAGTTCTTAGGTTTTCTGTCTTTGCACTTAGTAAAAATTTAAATGTCCATCAAAAGATGAGCAAATGATAATAGAGAACCTGACCATTGCAATTATTGGACTACAGATCCCTAGACAACTACAGTATGTGAAATGATTGGTATTGTACAAATTAATAATGAAATTGTCATGGCACACGTTTCTGCCGTGGAGCAGCAAGGCGCTGCAGGGGTTAATCCCTCTGGCTTGTCGACACACCCAGGGAGATGCCAGGCTGATGAGTCTAGGAGTGACAGCTAGGCTCCTAATCAGGTCAGAGGATGGTTCACACTGACCAATAGAAGAGCCCGGAGGCCGCACCAATTGGCTGCAGGGGCGGGTGCAGGAGCCTCATTTAAACCTGCTCAGTACTGACAGTATTTGCCTGAGAAAGGTTATCCCTTGCACTTCCCCAGTTTTTCTCATTTGCTTGTTTACTCCAGATTACCAGACCCCGGCTTGCTCCTTGACTATGTTTTTGACTTCTGATTCTGTACCGCATTACCGTCTGTGTTTGACCCTTGGCTTGCCTCCCGTTGTTCTTCCGGTTTCTGATTCTTGGCTTTGACGTTACCGACCCGGAATGTTTGACTCAGCATTTCCCTAACGGCCCCGCACGTAGTAGCATAGGGCTTGGCGTCCAGTTGGGGTCTGACATTTAGGACAGCACGCCAAGTAGGCAGGGACAGTGGGCTGGGTGGCAGTCAGGGCCCACTGCACCTCCGCTGATGTGACAGAAATTTAAACATGTCTTTCTTTTGCAGGCTCAGACTGGCCCACAGGGGAGCATTGGAACCCATCAGTGGGCTACTGGACATGGTGGGCCTCAGGCTGCTTTTGAGGGACAGGGACAAAGAAAGAGAAACAGAGTTCAAGAGGCATTTACGGTTTGTGCAGTCATACACACCCCAAGAATCAACTCCACTAATGGGCCCCAAGAATCAACTCCACTGTGGGCCCCAACAACCATTTCCATTGGTGGGTCCAAGAATCAACTCCACTGGAAGACTCCAAAAATCAACTTCACTGGTGGCCCCAAGAATGAACTTCACTAGTGGGCCCCAAGAATCAACTCCACTGGTCGGCCCCAAGAATCAACTCCACTGGTGGGTCCCAAGAATCAACTCTACTGATTAGAGACAAGAAACAACTCCACTGAGGCGCTACAGGTACCATAGTCCAGCACAGTCCCTTAGATTACATTGTCAGATGATGTTACAACAAAATGTTATTGGTTCTTCGGAGTCTGCAGAGTTGCTTAGTTCCAGATCTTTGAGTTTGGGGTATGGCTGTTGAGGGAGAAGAGCACTTTATCCTTATCAGATATTCCCCAGTAAGTCATATAGGCATAAAGCTCCCTCATCTGCTCCGGGGAGGTGAATGTGCCGCGAGCTGTCTTGTATTGTTCACGAGTTAATATCTCCTGAGAGAGAAGATCATCTAGCACTGGGCTCACCATATTAATCATGCAGATCATCTCTACACGATGAAGATCCAAAAAGTGATCACTGGGATCTTGAGAAGGTCCACAGGCTCCTGTAATGAGAAAAATATTGTTCTTAACCAGGGTTTTCACACCTGTGAATCTCAAGTTGTTGCAAAACTCTCAGCATGCCCGAACAGACATAGGTCATAGGCCGGCAGAAGTTGCTGGAAACTAGTTGTTGTTAATAATAATAACAATAATAATAATATTAAGTTGTAAAAAAATGCTAAACTAAAAATCCTCAAAATGTAAGGGAAGAGCCAAATGAAAGGACAATAAGATATGTTTTTTTTTTCTAGAGAATTAACTTTAAAAGGGTTGTCTCACTACAACGGTTCATCATACCTTAGTCCTGATTCTCGGTTTCATTTTTGAATTCAGTGTTTACTGGCTAAAACTGGCCTACAGTGACAAGCTGCTGAGGACATTAAGGTCGTAGTTATAGCGACCAGCACTGGCAGCCTATCAGAAGAGATCATTTAGGTCTGTAGCTATAGCGACCTGAGGAGCTGATGCAGTCCATATAAGAGGGGATATCTAGGAATAGGTAGGAAACTGTAAATGGACACATATTGCAAAGTGACTTTAACATAAGATCTTTAACATAAAAAGCAATACTGGTAGTGAGACAACCCCTTTAAGGATTTTCTTATTTCTGTTGCAGATTAAGTGTGTACTAGGTTGGTCCATAACAATTTTTTCTTAAGTTTTTTTTTTCTTCTTCAAATAACTCCATGAATGAACCCACAAATTCACAGCTGGGGTTTACATGATATCAAGTGTCTGTCTCCATTTGACAACCTTATGATTTATAGCTTGAGGAGGAGCCTGTAAAAAAGAGGGGTGGTCTTTAATATGGTGGTGTCAAGTGTAAAAAGGGGCAGCAAACTCAGGGACAACCCTGGGCACCAAAAACTCAAGCTAAGCCCCTGCATTTAAATGCTTTATAGATTTAACCACCTTCACTACAATCCACATGGAATGTAAGCTGTGATGGTAATTGTGTAACGTTGGCGACATCACCTAAAAAATAAATGACATGTATTGTATAAATACATAAATAGAGGCATTAATAACTACATAATCAGAGTAAGGTGAAAGGTCAGCAGTACGTTGTGTCAAGTGGGCGATCCAGACCGGATCTCCAGTGCTTTCTTCAGACAGATACACATAAACATCAAGTTGTTTTTCCTGCAGCTCGATCTCTGTGTAGTGATAAGGATCTGTCTGGAACTTCACCGTCTAAAAAACGTAAAATGGAAAAATTTGTGAAAAGCAAAAAAAAGTTATGAGTGAAAATTTACTTGAATTCATTTAATTAAGATTTTATGCAACAGTCAGATATATCCATACACATGATTGCGAACTCTAGATTCTATACTCATCGTATTCAACAAAACGAAATTGTATTTGTGTCTGTATAACGTGAGCTTTTACGGCTCGGGATCATAGCATAAGTCCTTTTAGGCATAGAGACAGTCTTGGGTGCAAATATGGGTCCTCCAGTATTTTTATTTTAGCAGAATAGGCACACAGATGCAAAGGATAGACAAAAGCCTGCTCGTCTGAGCACTTACTAAACAGGTTAGTTCCATTCACTAACACCTTGCAGAAACAAACCGAAAGTTGTGTGGCAGACACTGGCTTCCTCCTCTCAGGTCCAAATTGTTAGTCTAGAGTAGTAGCCACCCCTAGGCAGCTGACTTGCTGACTTATTTAGGCCAGGTAAATCCTGGCATATAAGATATCGAGTAGGCACCCACCAGAAACCTAGTCCCAATAAGAGCTGGTCCAGAACAGAATGGAACAGCTACACTAACTTAAACATGTCAACTGCATCTGATACCTATCTAATGGCTGCTTACCTTGAGGACATGCATCTGTGCTTCTCCAGGTATATGCGAAGAACCTTACTGGGATGTATACACTATTGCAGACTTTCCCAGCTGCTGCTTTACATATCCCCTTCTTCTGCTCAGAGCTCTGGAATGGAGCACTTTGTGCCCTGAAACTGTAAACGCATGATAACACGGCCACATTAGCTTGTTGGGACCCGGGGCGATGTTCTACACAGAATAGGAAAAATCCTATAAGGCCGGGAACCAACGGGTCGCCGTCACATCTATAAATTCTCTCCTAAAAATAGGAGTGATGAGTATAGGTCTCTTGCAGAGTACCTCCTTCAGTTTCTGAAAGGTTTGTTCAGCCTCCTGATTCCACTTCACATTAGTGGACTTTGAACGTTTTGTGAGGTCTGTAAGAGGAGCGGGTATTGAGATGAAACCTGGTATGAACCTCATATAGTACCCTACAATCCCCATTAAGGCTCTGACCTGTTTCTTTTAAATGGGTTGAGGCCAATTTCGAATGTCTTCAATTTTGTCCACTTGGGGTTTGATGACCTCCCACCCAATGTGGTACCCAATACGACGAGCCTCCACTAGCTTTATCGGACACTTTTTTGGGTTTGCTGTTAGACCGGCTGCCCCTGTCGCTTTCAGGATCGATTGTACTTTGACTAGATGGTATCTCCAGTTGGAACTATATATTACCTCATTGTCCAGATGTACAGCTGCATATTCTTTATGGGGCTGCAGGATGAGGTACATCACCCTCTGAAATGTAGCGTGAGATCCATGTAGGCCAAAGGTCAGGATAACATACTGGAAATGTTCCTCTGGAGTGAAAAACGCTGTTTTTTCTTTTGCCTTGTATATGAGGGAAACCTGACAATACCCTTTGGTAAGGTCTAATGTGATTCTATATCTAGCAGGTCCCAACCTTTCGTTTAACATATGAAAATTGTTGCAGAATCACAAACTGCCGTCCAGTTTCGGAATGATCATTATCCGGCTTGACTACCCACTTTGTAACTTCTCTATTATGCCTACAGCTAACATTTTCCCCACCTCTTCAGAGATCTCTTGTCTCTGGGCTTTGGGTACTCTATACGGTCTTAACCATACCTTCTTACCCTTCTCCGCAACAATGTCATGTTTAATGACCTCCATTCAGCCTGGCATTTCAGAAAAGACCCATCGTTGCTTCGTAGGAACTCCCTAAACTTTTGTCTTTGTACCTCTGAAAAGAACTCTGAAATATGGACAGGGAGTAATTCCTTGTTTGGGGCCTCCCTGAGATCCTTTACAGATGTCAGACTTTCATAGTCTTTCCAGGGCTTGATGAGATTTATATGGTATTTATAAGGCTTCATTTAACCTGGCTGGAACAGCTTATAATTCTCCTTGTTAACCCTTTTACTGATCTCATAAGGACCTTGCCATTTTGCTAGAAATTTGCTCTCAAATGTCAGGACTAGCAAGAGCATTCTGTCACCTGCCCGAAGGACCCTGATCATTCCCGTCCTGTTATACACCCTGACTAGTGTTTCCTTGGACTGCTTCATGTTCTCTCTGACTATGGGCATGACCGCCACTATCCTATCCTGAATCTCCACTATGTATTCAATCACACTTTTGTATGGGGTATTCTCTTGTTCCCAAGTCTCTCTGTCCATGTCTAGGAGTCCCCTGGGATGTCTCCCATAAAGGAGCTCGAATGGCGAAAACCCAGTGGATGCCTGCAGGATTTCTGGAATGGAGAACATCAGGTAAGGATAGTCCTTACTATCCTTATCCACAATCTTTTTTAACATGCCTTTTAATATCTTGTTAAACCTCTCCACCAGAGCATTGGTATGGGGATGATATACGGAGGTAAGGAGGTGGGCAATTTCAGAAGACGACATAGTTCTTTGGTCACCTTGGACATAAAGGTAGTTCCCTTGTCGGTTAGGATCTTCATTGGGATCCCTGTATGGGTGAACATGATGAAAGCTCCTTCACTATACCTTTAGAGGCGGTGTTTCTACGGGGAATGGCTTCGGGGTAGTATTCCATATCCACTAATACGTGCTGATGTCCCCTGGACGATTTAGTAAGGGGCCCGACCAGATTCATGCTGATCTGATCGAAAGGAACTTTGATTATAGGCAGAGGAATTAGAAGGCTCCGAAAATGGGGTGTAGGGGCGTTGATCTGAGGCTCAGGGCAGGATTGGCAAAGTTCCTCAACAGCTCTATAGATAACAAATTTTGACACACCAAGCTCAAAAGGATCACCCTCACTGTTCTGGATCCTAAACATATAAGATATTATATGTACTCTACTCACAAAAAGTACTTGGCTTTTCGTGTAAATTTTAGAATGAACATAACATTTCTTGAATATTTTTTAAACCAACTAAATGAGACCATTTCTTAACTTGTCCCTTGTCAATTTAGGAAAGGGCCTGACCAGATCCGTTTCGAATTGATCGAAGGAAACTTTGATCATAGTCAGATCAATTAGCAGGCTCCGAAAATGGGGTGTAGGGGCATTGATCTTGCCCCTCCGTTAAGGATTGGCAAAATTCCTCAATGGCTCTATAGATGCCTGGCCAGTAGAAGTTCCTGTTCCACCAGCTCTTTAGTTTTCTCCACCCCCAAGTGTCCCCCCATCACATGGGAATGGCCAAACTCCAAAACCATGCGAACATAGGACTGTGGTACCACCAACTGCTCAGCCACCTTGGTTAGTGTCTTTTTCATACTGTACATGCACATTATGCATGGCGAAATGAGGGTAGACAGATCCCTCCTCTGGTTACTGGGGTCTACCATCAATAACCTTTATGCTTTTCCAAGGGATTACCAGGTTAGGGTCCCTCAGTTGTTGCATACCAAAGTTTACCCTTGAGACTGTCAAGAGAGTGGAATTATAGCTCAGAGGGGGTCTCCTCTGGGTCTCCAGCCAGGAACAGTAATGAAAATGTAACCTTTTCCCATCTGAGGAAGCAGGATTTTTCATCCTGAGAAACGCGTCATGGACACTTGAATAAATCCATTAATTTACTACAAAATCGGATTGCCAATTTCTTCTAAGCGCTCAAGAACATCCCTGGACAACTGCATCCTTTCTAAGGACACAGCGATCCTTTTCTTTCCATAACCTTTCCCACTTTTCACTCACTGTGACCCCCACCCCTCAGGTCATTTTCTCTCCCCTTTTGGTACAGGAACAGTCTTACCCTGTGTTGGCATCTGCTGATTCCAAAGGGGATGTAGTACCTGAAGAAACTCCTCAGTGGCGCTGTATATCTCCACAACTGAGACTAGCTCGTTCACGCTTTTGGGGTCCATGTACCTTACATACCACTTTAGCCTTATGAGAAGGGCTCGGACAAAGCGGTCACAAACAACCAACTTGAGCACCTGGGCAGGCTGCAGCCACCTGTTGGTAAGGTGGAAGAGGTCATACATCTGTGACTGGGTTGGATTTGCAGGATCAAACACCCAGGTGTAGACTCTGTGACCCCCAGTCAGGCTAGTATCTCCCCTTTCATGTTGGAGTACTTCTTGGCATCATAAACCCTCAGGCAGAAGTAGGCCTTCTGCAGTATGCCAGTTAGTAAGGGGGCCAGTGTGTTTCAATCAACAGGTGATTGGTTTTGGTCTGGGCCCAGATGGTCTCCTCATGCACCTTTTTAAGGCTGGTTCTTTTTTCTAATGGCTCTTATTTCACCAAGGCTGCTTATCTTGGTAACATTCATCTGCGCTTCTCCAGGTAAATGTGAAGAACCAGGCTGGGACACACATTCTTGTGTGTCAGTAGTTACTGACTTGTTAGTATAAGCAGTTCCAGTCCGCTATGTCGGGGTCTGTTTTTCCTGGAGTGGTCAAAGAGAAGGGTGGATGGCCACTCCCACGCCCCAGGTGAGGGTGGTGTGAGGCCTATAAAGCCTGGGTCTGCAGGCCTGTCATGGCTGCTGGCTACTGAAGCCATGATGTGAGTAACACATGCTACTTGTGTTTGCAGCTCATCCAGGGTCACTTAGTGTGTCCCTGATATAGTTAGGTCAATCCTTGTGTGTTTAGTTAGAGCTCAGCCGAGCAGGTTTTGTTTTATACTTTGAGCCTGAAGTTAAGGCTGTGTTTTTGTTTCTAAATCCAGGCTTGTCTGGACGTGAACTTTACTTGGAGTATACACCATCACAGACCTTCCCTGCTGCTGGCTTATATATATATTTATAAAAAACTGAACATGTTTCATGCAGCATAGCTCTTCATCAGGTCCCTTCCCAATGATCCATAATTCTCTACACTGAATATAACAATATACATACAGGAAGAAGGCAAATTCAAACTGTCAACCTGCTGCTCCACAACTACACAAACTCATAACAAATAAGATATATGTAGATTCCAGAAGTGTAAAAAGCCTGCTCAACACCCTGCAGCATGTATTGGAAGATTATCTATATGTGAAATACCTTAGGACAAGCTGATAACGTTGGTTTCCCTGTGACGAGGTATTTTATTTTAGTATACACAGTGTCAAAGGTCTGCTCAGGTTTTTTGATTCTCTGAAATCCAAATTTTTTATTTTCTTTGTCAAGTGTCTAAAATTAAAACAAAGACAGTAAATTAATCTAGATACAATTTATAAAAACTGTTGTATTTTTCAGACTATAAGACGCACCTAGGTCTTAGAGGGAAAAAATAGGGAAAACAAATTCAAAGCAAAAAAGTGGGCTGAAGTATAGTTTTATTGGTACCATTTTGTGATACAGGTGACTTTTTGGTCACTTTTTATTCCAATCTTTTGGGGATATGAAATGACCAAAAAACCTACAGTTTTGGCATTTGGATTTTTTTCTTATACGGTGTTCAGCAGAAAGGATAACTGATGCTATATTTTAATAGATTGGACTTTTACGGATGTGGTGATAACAAATATGTGTAACTTTTTTACACAACCTTTCTTGTGATCAGCCAGCATCCTTTGCCTCCAGGACAAGGCATGTAGCAACCCATGTAACTTATGAGTTGCTATGTGACTTGCTGGGGTCATGCCACACAGCAAATAAACCTTTCTTAACTTTAGATGCACTTGTCCAACTATTCAGTGTTTCAGTGCTTTTTGCACAACTTGCTGATCTCTAACAAGAAGCTTAATGGAAAAAATCACAGCAGGTGTTTGATCCCAGAATGGCCAAATTAATTTAGGGATTTGAATTGGGATTTAAACCATCCTGACATCATGAGACCAAGACAACACCTTACAATTGATCAAAAGAACCTCGCCATTGCCAGGCTTCAAGCGGATGCTCTCAGACAGAAGTGGTCACAGAGTGTCATCAGCAGGTTGTATCAGAGAGACTGGAAGAGTCACAGAAAGGCAAAGAAGTGGTTGTCCTCTGGCTCCATCACACACTGATGAGCGCTTCACTGTAACAAATGACCTGTGGAAGCGGATGATGAACGACACAACTCCAGGCAGGTTTAAGAGAGGTGAGAGGCCGAGTGTCACGTCAGACCAATTATAACCATTTACATTAGCGTGGTCTTGGCTATCATTTCTGTCCAGTTCTATCTTATGTCAACCAGTAGAGTGGAGAAAAGTTTATTTGCAGTTTTGGGGGGTTCAGTAATTGTATAACACACGGTCTCCAAATCTCCTATACAAAGAAATATATTCTAAATAGTGGTTGGTTGGTGAATATTATACTGAGTGGAGAAAAGTCTATTTTTGGCAGTTTTGGGGTGAAATACCTTTCAAATATACCGTGTGTTAATGTCATACAGATACTGTACATATCCAGGAAATAGAGTTCTCTCTGTTGCTAAATCTCAATCAACGCCAAAAAACTGTGATTTGACCAGATTTTAAGTCCACATAACGCTGAAATATACCAGTGCGTTATTATGATATATATATAATATATTTTTGTAGAGGAAAAATAAGATGGTGGAACCGGCGACATGTGTATCCAGGAATGCCAATGATGCATCATTGGCATTCCTGGATACACATGTGCGCCGGTTCCACCATCTTATTTTTCCTCTACTGTCTGCTTGGCAGGACGCCGCTCACAGGAACATCGGCAGCCATATACAAGGGCTACGGCTACAGTACAAGCCCTGTATGCTAATATGAGGTTGTGCCTCTGCACTAAGAGCGCAACTCAAATTGGTGAGTAGATAAATACTCAACTGTATACGTTCTACCAAACGTACTTCACATTTGTGTGCCCCCTTGTTTTTCCTTTTTGTCTATATATATATTATATATATATATTATATATATATATATATATATATATATTATATATATATATACTTCTCTCTTTTTTCTTATACATATTTTGTGCCAAGCGCAGAGCTATAATATTTAGACACCAATGGTACTGGCTATTGTTGAGCGATTATTATCGACATTATTATCCGTATACATTTCAAATAGGAGTTTTTTTTACTTTGGTGCGGCCCAGTTTTGTTCATAGAGCCACCTTGCACTTAAATTTGAATACAGCAATTATGTCGTAACTGCAGGTGTATTGATAGGTGCAAAAAACACCGTTTGTTATCCGTATAATTTTTAAATAGTTGTATTGCACGTGGTGCGGCCCTAGTTTTTTTCAAATAGACACCTTGTACGGCAATTCTGATAGAAAAATTCTCTAGTAACTGTTCTCGTTTGTCATTGCTGCAAAAAAAGCAATTTCTCATCCGTGTAACTTCTAAATAGTTTTATTGCACTCGTTGAATCTCAGTTTGGCGCAGATAGCGCACTTGTATGATAGTTTGTTGAAAACTATCAATTCCTAGTCCTACTGGGCAGTTGTAAATCCCTGGGACTGAAGGAAGAACACTGTTGATTTTGTCTTACGGTTCTTCCACCAGACCGCATTTCACAGATATTCGCAAGAAACATTTCAGTTTCTAATCCTAGTTGGCTGTAGGAAATTAGAGGGATTTAAGAATAGCTGTGATTTGCCGTCTTTTAATAAGAGACTTTCAAAAACTCTTCCATACCTTCTTAAATTTTTATCTTTCTGAACATGGAGCGAAATGCAGGTGGTAAGCGAGCAAAGAGGGGGGTAGGACATGGAGGTAGAGGTACGAGAGAAGGTGCTCCTTCCAGTGCTGGCGACAACACGCATGCCAGCGGATCGTCGGTTGCAGGACCGTCAGGCCTGTCATCGCTGGATCAGGGCCCTGTGAATCTCAGTAATGAACAGCATCGCCAATCTGTTCTTCAGTGGTTAATGCAACCTGCATCCAGCAGTCTTACCTCCTCGTCCTCCCAGTCACGGCCACAAATGTCGTCATCAGCATCATCAGCATCCGTCCAACAAGAAGTGAAGGCAGCCAAAATGTAAAGTCGTGTACCCACCACTGTGGATAATCCATTTTCTGAAGACCTCTTTGATGACAAAATGCGGTTGGGGTCAGAAGACATGTTCACAGATCAAGAGGCCAAAGAGGATGATTTTGTCTGCTCTGACGCCCAGTTACTGATGCCATCAGAGGAGGAGAAGGAAGCCGGTCAATCGGCAAAAATCACGGGCGGTCGGCAACGCCTTGCAGTGCCTCTTGCTTGTAGCCCGCAGCTCCTGGATGCAGAATGTCAGGACGACAAAGTCACCTGTGTTGATGATGATGATGATGACATTGCGGATCCAACGTGGTCTTTTCAGCAGAATTTGCTTGCGAGCGTTTCATCACTGGACGAAGAGGAAGACGATGGGGTAGTGTCAATACGGGTCCCGCCTCAAAAAGGAAGAGGGCGGTCACAGAAGTCCGCTGATATGATTCCGCCAGCCACGGTCAGCGCAAACCCCGCTCCTCGCTTATCGCCGTCAAAAAGGTCCAGGACCTCTCAAACCTGGGCCTTCTTTGAGCAAGCCTCTGATTCACCCAGCGATGTCATATGCCGCCTTTGCCGTAAATGCATCAGTAGAGGCAAGAATCTTAGGTGTTTAACCACCACCAACATGTCTAGTCACATGCAGCGAATGCATGAGTTGAAATGGAGGCAACACTTGGCCAAAAAAGGCCACACCGATGCCGGGCTTCCAACGACTGTCACACCCTCTGTCTCCACCTCCTCCTCTTCTGCTTCTAAGCGGCATTTCTCCCTCACAATTTCTAACAGTGGCTGAGAAGTCATTTTTTATTTAAAAAAATGTTGTTTCTAACAGACATTTGTTCTTCACAATTGTCAAAAGTGGCTCAAGGGTCATGTTTTAAAATTTTGGGGGGCATGTTGCTGTGAAATGCAGCTATACTACAGGTCCTATTATAAAAAATGTGGTTTCTAACAGACATTTGTTCTTCACAATTGTCAAGAGTGTCTCAAGGGTCATGGTGCTGTCAGAAACAGGAATAGATAGGATACTGTTAATGGACACATATTGCAAAATGACTTGTTTTTGCAAGATCTTTAACATAGCTAGCAATCCCTGTAGTGAGACAACCCATTTAATACATTTTAAAAAAAGAGAAACAAAGATGTGGTGGGATTCCATCCTATTTTAAAAATGTGTTTTCTAGACTTAAACTCCAAAAAAACTGGCATGTACAAAATAGCTGATACAAATATTCCTCTGAATTGTACAAGGGAGGTACAGGAAGACTTGAACAGATGTAGGTTACCCAGGACAGATATAGTCTATGTCCAGTGAAACTAAAATGGTGGTTCAAAGACTCCTTTTACAGGCACTTTTTAATCTTTGGGTCATACAGGTTTAATGGTCATACTGTTGTACAGAACAGGTATAGTAAATTTCCAGTTCAACTAAAATGGTGGTTCAAAGACTCATTTTTCCGACACTTTTTAATCTGTGGTCAGAAAGATTTAATGGTTATGCTGTGGCCCAGAACAGGGACAGTCTATGTCCAGTGAAACTAAAATGATGGTTGAAAGACTCCTTTTTCCGGCACTTTTTAAATCTGGGGGTCATGCAGGTTTGGGGCTCATGCTGTGGTCCAGGACAGATATAGTCAATGTCCAGTTCAACTAAAATGGTGGTTCAAAGACTCCTTTTTCCGGCACTTTTTAAATCTGGGGGTCATGCAGGTTTGGGCTCATGCTGTGGCCCAGGACAGTTATAGTTAATGTCCAGTTCAACTAAAATGGTGGTTCAAAGACTCCTTTTTCCGGCACTTTTTAAAAATGGGCTAAATGCAGGTTTGGGGCAAATGCTGTGGCCCAGGACAGATATAGTCAATGTCCAGTTCAACTAAAATGGTGGTTCAAAGACTCCTTTTTCCGGCACTTTTTAATCTGGGGGTCATGCAGGTTTGGGGCTCATGCTGTGGCCCAGGACAGATATAGTCAATGTCCAGTTCAACTAAAATGGTGGTTCAAAGACTCCTTTTTCCGGCACTTTTTTAATCTGGGGGTCAGAAAGATTTAATGGTCATGCTGTGGCCCAGGACAGGGACAGTCTATGTCCAGTGAAACTAAAATGGTGGTTGAAAGACTCCTTTTTCCGGCACTTTTTAAATCTGGGGGTCATGCAGGTTTGGGGCTCATGCTGTGGCCCAGGACAGGGATAGTCTATGTCCAGTGAAACTAAAATGGTGGTTCAAAGACTCCTTTTTCAGGCACTTTTTTAATCTCGGGGTCATGCAGGATTGGGGCTCATGCTGTGGCCCAGGACAGATATAGTCAATGTCCAGTTCAACTAAAATGGTGGTTCAAAGACTCCTTTTTCCGGCACTTTTTAAATCTGGGGGTCATGCAGGTTTGGGGCTCATGCTGTGGCCCAGGACAGATATAGTCAATGTCAAGTTAAACTAAAATGGTGGTTCAAAGACTCCTTTTTAAGGCAATTTTTAATCTGGGTTTTCATGCAGGTTTGGGGTCATGCTGTGCCCAGGACAGATATAGTCAATGTCCAGTTCAACTAAAATGGTGGTTCAAGGACTCCTTTTTCCGGCACTTTTAATCTGGGTGTCATGCAGGTTTGGGGCTCATGCTGTGGCCCAGGACAGATATAGTCAATGTCCAGTTCAACTAAAAAGGTGTTCAAAGAACACCTTTTCCGGCACTTTTAAAATCTGGGGGTCATGCAGGTTTGGGGCTCATGCTGTGGGCCCAGGACAGATAAGTCAATGTCCGTTCACTAAAATGGTGGTTCAAAGACTCCTTTTTTCCGGCACTTTTTAAATCGGGGGGTCATGCGGGTTTGGGGCTCATGCTGTGGTCTAGGATAGGACAGTATATGTCCAGTTCAACTAAGATGGGGGTTTTCAAAGACTCCTTTTTCCGTCATTCTTAAACTGTGGGTCAGAGGTTAATGGTCATAACTGCGGTCCAGGACAGGTATAGTCAATGTCCAGTTCAACTAAAATGATGGTTGAAAGACTCCTTTTTCCTGCACTTTTGTAATCTGTGGGTCAGATAGGTTTAAGGGTCTTGCTGCGTTCCAGGACAGGTATAGTCAATGTCAAGTTAAAGTAAAAATGATTCAAATCATACTGCCTTCTGGCACTTTTAATTTTGGGGGTTTCATCCCAGGTTTAAGGGTCATGCTGTGGTACAAGACAGGGATAGTGAATGGTGTGTGACTTTTTTTCTGTGGCTTTTATAACCTAAGGGCGACATGTATGAATTCAAAAGCGTACTTCTTTTTTTACTTGGCGCCGACACTCCAGTTTTAAAAGATATAGAAGAGTGTAGAATACGACAGTTTGAAGATTTTTGGTGCATTACATAAAGATTAATGCGCCAAACTTTTTATGGGCATAGAGTGTAATGCGCCAAACTTGGCGCATTAAGCTCTATGTAATGCGCCAAAAATCTGTCGTATTCTGCACTCTCAGAATCTCATAATCCGAGCATTGAAACATTAAGAGGGCAACATGTATGAATTCGAATGCGTACTTTTTTTTTTACTTGGCGCCGACACCACAATTCTGAATAGATAAAGAAGAGTGTAGAATATGACAGGTTTTTGTCGCATTACATAGAACTTAGTGCGCCAAGTTTGGCGCATTACACTCTATGCCCATACAAAGTTTGGCGCATTAAGCTCTATGTAATGCGCCAAACATCTGTCGTATTCTACACTCTTCTATATCTATTTAGAACTCTGGTGTCGGCGCCAAGTAAATAAAAAGTACGCATTCAAATTCATACATGTCGCCCTAAGTGTCTTGCCTAAGATGTAGCACGTATCCATTTGACTGTTGTGGATGTTAATTCCAGCTTCTCCAGCCCTGTTTGGGTGTAAGAATGAAGGTGTTGTTGCTCTCTCATAGACTTTAATGGTCATTGGCGATAATCTATTACCGACTATCGGAAATCGTCTTGATAATTGCCGATATCGACTATCGACCCGATGACGATTGTCAACGTAATCGCTCATCACTAGTACTGACATCTAATCTAGTCGAACCGGAAACTCCATGATCCCCACTGGCATGTTATTGCTGCCACCAATGGTACTGTCGTCTAATCTAGTCCAGCCTGCAGAGGCGTAAGTTCAAGTTCTTGAGCCCTGGTGCAAAAAGTGAAATGGTCCCTCCCCCCGTTACCAGAGCTGCCATCAGTCATCTATTAACCGTTTCAGGCACCATGCGGTCAAATCAAATGGGGCCCCCACCCATTACTAGTTCCTATTTTTTAATATATCAGTGGGCCCCTTTTTGATTAGGGCCCCTGACAGGAGTACTGCCCTTACTGCCCTATGGGCACCCCTGTCAGTTACCATGTGCCATTTCCAATACCAGTGTTATGTGTCAAAGGGGCTTTTGGGCCCCCTCAGGATACAGGCCCCGTAGCGGCTGCTACCGCTGCATCCCCTATAACTATGGCCCTGCCAACTGAACTTCCATGTTCTCCATTGGGATCTTCTTGCTGCCACCACATATATCACATGTATAAAGCTTAAAAACAGAGGCGAAACTTGAAGTTCCTAGTCCCTGGTGCAAAAAGTGAAATGGTCCCCCTCTTGTTACCATGTACAATTTCCAATACTGGTGTCTTCTTATGCGTCGAAGGGGCTTTTGGGCCCCCCAGGATGCAGGGTCCCATAGCAGCTGCTACCGCTGCACCTCCTATAGCTACACCTCTGCTTGCAAACTGTCCTCATCTTTTCAGTCATTGAAAGGAAAAGTATTTTAGCCTCACAATTTTTTTCTGTCAAATTTTCTTCAATAAGTTTTTCCACATATCCAGTTTACTGTTATGGATGGTAATTCCAGCTTCTCCTCACCTGTATAAGTATCAAAATTAACCCGAACATCTTCTCCCATTGACTTAAATGGGGTTCGAATTGAACCTCGAACCGAACACCACTACTGTACGAAGTTCGACTCAAATTCGAATATTTTACTGTTCACTCATCACTAGTGAAGAATAAACAAATCTCAAACCAGTTGCAAAGAAGTCAGTCTCATAATTTACATTTCAAGCTATGATGGCAAAGTACTGAGCAACTCGAGATCTATAACTATTAATCCAGCAGGTTTGGATCTTCGGTGACAGTCTTGTTTGGTTTTTGGTTCCCTATTGAAAATGTTGGTGATATTCAAGTGTCATGACCAAGGTTCCTGTGGCTCATCTGCCCTAGCTGAAGTCTGAAAATTATTTTAAACAGTAGATAATACACATAGTATGTCGAGAAACCAATGACTGAGCAGCTCAGATCTGCCACCAGCTTATTATTGTTGCTGGTCTTCTGATAAAAGTATTAAAGCTTATCTACTAGTGATACAAAGAAATATATTCATTCAGTCAGCACTCACCTCTTCTACATTGGTGATATAGGGCAGCACATAGAGATGGATTCTGTATTGCTCATCTGGATCCCCTTTGCACAGTACCTTGAAGTAAAGAAGAACAATTCCATGTATAGGAATTTTTTTCTTTCCAAATAGGAGAGGCCCCAGACAAGAAAATGTGGGATCTTCTATTGTTATATGAAATGGACCAATCTGTGCCGGCGTCTCCATTGTCATGTTTTCATCTTTGAAGTTAGCACATTTTATCAATGATGTGTCTCCACTAAAGCCTACAGGAAACAGAAATAACATTGTATCAAAAAAGGTTTGTAATGAGAGTCTTAGAGGCACAACAGCTTGATGGTTACACGCCGAGCAGGAAACTCTTTGTACAGTAGAACCTGTAACTCTACACTTTCAAAAGTTACTTCCTGATACTGTGGATTGTGTGACAAACCCCGGGTCCTCCAGGTCTGCATTCCATTTCTGACACTTAGGGCTACATGTATAAATGGAGCATACTGTACAGAAAACAGAGAAGCCAGCTCACCACTCCTGTAGACAGGATTGCACGGATCCACTTGGTTTAGGAGAATAAATTCACATGATAAAAAGATTGATCCAGCAGTTCAATGAGTGAAGTAAAATGTCCAGTTTATTACTAATCCAGTAAAAAGCTCATGGCGGATGGCACAGGTAAGATGAAGCTGCTGAAGTGTTTCGGGGAAGACCCCTTAATCATAGCAGGAGATAAATGGAGCATACCTTCTGCCAAAAAACTGTAATAGCCCTGCTCTATAGATGTATGAACAGTCGTATGCCAAAACTTGCACCAGGCACGGCACTTCTGAATGCGTCAGAGATATGCTATGGTATGCGCCAGGTTCGTACGTATTGTAGCCTTCAACACTTCTCTATATGGATTTAGAACTAGCATGTTGGCAGCAAATTTCATACATGTCACCCTTAAGGTATGTTCACCCGATGTATTGTGGCACGAACAGTACGCACCGCAATACATTGTGTGTTTCGTTAGCTTGCACTGAACAGCACGCACTCCCGCGGCGTGCGGGGGGAGGGGTGGCAGCAAGCCGGTTTCATAGACATGCATTACGCACCGCGAATAAGTGGCATATCACTCATCTCCCCGCACATACAATACAATCGTATTGTACACGCGGGGGTACGAGGCGTAATCGATAGTTCTCTATGAAAGCTATGGATTACCTTAATTATGGGGGATATTTCCTTATGTATTAAGTGCAGTACACTGCAAAATACACGGCGAAATACGCTCCAAAATAAGCCGTGTGAACATACCCTTAGTGTATACCGCTTATGTCAAACTCAAGGCCAGCAGACTGTAATTGGCCTAACACAATATTTTATGGTTCCTGCCAATGTTTCGACACATTGAGCATGGATGGACAAGGTCTGGACGCAGAAGGACCAGCTTTCAATTTTCCTCTGGATAACACAGCTATCACTTAGAAGAGACAGAAGCGCTAGCACAAGGACTTGGCACCATCTTGGATTTAGAGCTCTGTTCACTGGATAAAGGACAAATTCCAAAACTTAGCTTTTAATGCTATTAACTTAAAATGTTCTCTAAAATTACAGTCACCATAAAGTAGACATAAAAATATGAAATAAAGACTACAGACAGGAAAAAGGCCAGGTAATTGGTAATATTCTAACAAATCCCTACATTGTGCCTCAGTATCTACAGGATAATTGCCCCAAAAAGGGCGGTCCCACTCGGGAACCTGAGCTCTAGCAATCCCTACACTATTGCTGGCAAAATATTATAATAGGTAAGTTATTAAGTACCGGAACAGGTTCTAAATGATCAGAGACGCCATTACCCTCACTTCTCATGCTTCCCACCACTAGGTTGTTAAATGCAGCATATCTGCGTGTCTTTCCCTCAGTACCAGATGAGACAGTAAGGACGCTGTGTATTGGTGAGTTCATATGCCGCAACTGCCGCATCTCACGTTTGTGGATAAGGGACTATTGTATACTTATTGCTCTCTAAATTAACTTTGGACACTGGAAACGTAACTTTTAAGGTTTGGATACAACCTGTTGCCTGAGGTGTTTGACTTGTGAATTACAGACTTATTTGTATTCTTTGGCTTGTTATGTTGACAGTGTTAGTCTACCTACCTAAAAGGATGCTATACACCTACCTAATTGAGGGTTACCTAACTGAAAGGGGGTTTCCTCTGCCTACCTAGTTTGGGGTATACCTACATACTATATTGGGGGATTTAACTGCCTCCAATATGGATATACAAAACAAGACTAAAATTTGGTGCACAAATGGGAGCATAGCCGTTTGAAGGCACCTTTACTGTTAGAGGCACAAGGGAGTCATTATTACCATCTAGGGTGCCATGGATTGGGAGTTTTTACAGAGATAGAAATAGGAATTGCTATGGAAGTGCTGGAGAAGTGAGGAGTCTAAGATGTTTGTTTTGTAAATTCTACATTGAAGAGTCATGGCCAACAGAAGACATCATGGTGGTCTGAGACAGATGGAGAAGGAGAAGAGAAAGAGAACAACTCATCAGAGACATCTTCTATGAGTCCCGGGATGTAACTTTACTATAATCACTTATATGTATGCAAAGTGTCTGTGTACAACTGGTAACTTCCACTGTATGGTCACTGTATGGCGCTAATATTGGTCATAATATGAGGGTTTATAATCAGTATGGTGCATGATTCAGCCACTATGTTGTAGTGATATGTGGTCATGGTGTGGCAACATTATTTGGCCACTATGTGGTGGTGATGTGAGGTCTTAGTTGGATTACTGGTAATATTGGTCTCAGGATTCTGGTTTTGTGTAACAGTGTTATTTGGTAATTGTCCAACTATTATTTAGTACTTTTATGCATAGAATTTTATGCTATAACTTTTTGTATATTCAGGCACTGGTTAATGGTAAATGGGGAGGAGGGAGAGAAATTTCTTCACCTCGCCCTAAATGCAATGTAGCATAGGAACGGCCCTAGCTACACAATGGGCCAGCGGCTTAGTGGCTAGCTGTGTTGTGGGTGATTCTAAAGGTGTAATTAAAAAAAAAAACATCAGCATATCTTTGATAACACATATATTGGTTTCTTCTGATGTCTGCAATTTCCATTCATGATCTAATAATATCCTCACACCCATCTACCCCACCCCCTTATGAAGAGGATCAAAAGCAAGTTATAGCTTTTTAGGTACATTGATACTATTTTAACATTCCTCATTTTGAAATAATGTCCAGAGCTAGCGGCATGTGCCTAGCATAACAGTGGACTTACCCTTTAAGCAGAGGAAATGAGGCAGGTACACGGCTGACACAGCGTTAGGTTCACCAAGTATCTTTATATCAAACAATGGACCTAAAATATTATAAGTGTGGCTTGCAAAGCTTTTTACGTGATTGTTCCAGGAATCAACTTTATATTCAATTATAACTGGACCTTTCACTAGAAATTTGATTCCAGTCTTCAGGCAGCGGTAGAGGCCGGGATGTTTCAGGTCCAATCTGAAAGACCAAGAAAATGTTTAACAATCACTTAATCGTGATATCTTTTGGCGAAAAAGAGTTAATGTGCTGGAAAACATCTCAGTACTTTTGAGATTCTATAACTTTGTGTTGTAAGTACAAAATCACAAAACAAAACTAGAGCGTTACATATAAAAATAAATCATCTTGATATTAGGAGTCCAAAATATTCTTCTAGAAGATCTTGAATTGAGACAGAATTCCAAAGTCAAGCAAGAAAAAGAAGTAACTACTGCAACTTCTGAGCTTCTACACAGCGACTCACTGATACCACAGGTTTTCCAGGCCACTCCATTTGAGGTACCCCAGTCTCCAACAGCCAGTCCCTAATGATACGACCTTGATGAGCTGTAGCATTGCTGTCAAAGAACATATTAGCCCTGTGTTGTTCATGCAGAGGCACAATGACTGGATTCATGATGTTATTCCAGTAGTAGAGACTTGTCGCTGAACAAGCATTTTTGGAAAAGCATTTCTGCTACTTAGAAAACATAAATTTCTTTTTGAGACTCTTAGTTCCCATTTTTTATCAAAACTGCTTAAGCCCACCTACCAATCAGCAAGGGGACCTCAATACAGATGGGAGCCTACACTAACATTACCTCTCTTACTGCCTGTTCAGACCTCCATACTTCAGGGAATGAAGGCTCCAGCTACAAAGTACTCTGCATTGATTTAAAAACCTGTGCAGGTGGGCGGAGTGCAAAATACCAAAGAGAGGGCAGCCACTCACTCATACAAACAGTCTAGAAAACAATATTTGGTTCTGCACATCTAAAAATCTTTTTTGAAAAAATTGAGCATACAATTTCAGTAGCACACTATTAACACTAAAAACCTATCTAAAAGGCACATGAATTTTTGGAAAAGCATTTCTGCTACTAAAAGCATGAAAAATGTTTGAGGTTCTTAGTTCTGGGGGAGTGGTTGCCCCCTCATTGGTTTTTCACACTCCACCCACCTGCACAGGCTTTTAAATCAATGCAGGGTACTTTGTAGCAGGAATCTTCTCTCCCTGAAATGTGGAGGTCTGAATAGGCACCAAAAGAGATAACGTTAGTGTAGGTTCCCACCTGTCTTGAGGTCCCCTTGCTGATTGGGAGGTGGGCTTAAGCAGTTTTTGTCAAAAATGGGAACTAAGAACCTCAAAAAATTTTCATGTTTTTAAGTAGCAGAAATGCTTTTCCAAAAATTCCCATGTGCCCTTTTGATAGTTTTTTAGTGTTAATAGTAGAGCTGCTGATATTCGATATGTGTTTGTATGTTACTGCCACATTAGTGTGCACATATGCTTATTTTTTTCAAAAAGTTTTTGGGATGTTCAGAACCAAATATTGTTTTCTAGTCCCAGTCTGCATCTGTCTTTGTTATCATTACCGTGGTGACCCCAAGATATGCCGTAGGTTTATCAATCAGTACACCATCCACTTTGAGGCCCTGGCACATTGGTTCCCATTGGATCAAGCCAAGGTGACCTTAATCATCAGCCTACTCCCAGGTGAAGCTTTGGCCTGGGCCTCACCCCTCTGGGGATCCATTTGCATTGGATATACAGGAATTTTTGTGCACATTCAGTTAAGTTTTTGAAGTACCTGGGTGCAATACTTCAGCTGCCTCTTCTTTGCTCCGTTTCAGACAAGGCGATTATATGGTGTGCCAATACGCCATTCAGTTCCACACATTGACCTCTGAGCTTGCCTGGAATAATGAGGCCATGGTAGCGGTTTTCTGAGAGGGCCTCACTGGACGTATCTAAGATGAGCTTGCTGGTTGTGACCTACTATCTAGCCTGGATGACCTCATTGCTCGAGCTACCAGGAATGAAATAGTTTTTCAAAGAGAAAGTTAGAGCTTCACCAGAAGTCAGTGTTCTCCCAACATTGCAGTCTTCCTCACCTTGCATCTGTCTCTCCAAGTTTCCCTCACCCAAGTTTACTCCAAATAAACCTATGCAGGTGGACAGTGTTCATTTAACAGAGGAAGAACGCACTCATCAGCGCAGTCTGAACTTTTGCTTATACTGTGAAAGTATTGAGCATGTCCTGTAAAACTGCCCAGTTCACCCAACTGTGCCTCGGAAGCCCTTGTGTCTAGGTCTTGTGGGTGAGACAACCCTGGGGGTAGATGCGGCTGTTCCATGCCTGACCATCCTGGTCTCTGTTTTCAAGTCCCTGCTGTCCTGGATTCTGGTTCCACAGGAAACTTTATTCATCCGTCTATGGATTCCAAGTACCGCCTGCCTGTCCTCCATCTAGAAAAGCCTTTTCAATTTTCCTCCATCAATGGGGAAATCTTGAAATAATCTGTTCTGTACCATATCAAACCACTGACACTACAATTTGGGAGGCCATAAAAGGGAAAAAATCTCATTCTACGTTCTCTCTTGTTGTTCAATTGCAGTTCTCCTGGGTCTCCCATGGTTACAGCTGCACGCTCCGCTTTGGAATGGAAAATGGTTGAGATTATCCATTGGGGCCAGCAATGCCACTCACGCTGCCTCAACCACCCATATCTGGTGCAACTCTTCCCACCTCCTCTACTGTGGACCCCCTATGTCAAGACATCGGGCCAGAAGAAGGCAGTTTTGCTCTTGTTACTATCTGAAGAGTTTGGCAGGCTCAGAAGAGGAAGGGACATATTGGAGGGGGGAGTGCTGTCAATGTACATTGTTGTGGGCCCGACTTCAAACCGCGGACATGCCAGTGTCTGTGTTCCGGCCTCTGACCCCCATGTCATTGTGTACTCACCTGCCCAAGCTCCTGCTCCGATCCCCTTTGCTGCTGGTGTCAGCAGCCCTCTGGCTCATTGGGTTTTAAAGAGACAGTACTTAATTATCTGTCAAATGATTGACCACCACCTGGGACTTATGGAACTTCCTACCTGTGCTCTGGGTCAGTTGATTGATGTTTGGGGATGTTTTTATATTGATCCTGACCTCTGTGCTGCTGTTACTGTTATGTCACCTTTATTTACTGATGCCTGGCTCCTTTGAACCTGTGCTGCTGAAACCTGTCGCTACACCAGACTGCTTCCTGCCTGTTACTCCACTACCTGTCGATTGTACTTGCCTCAGAACCATCACCTCTGCCTGGTCCTCAAGTCCCACATCTGTCACGCAAGCTGCCACATCAGGGGTAGTGACCTGGGATTTCCCTATAGCCAAGTCCGTCATGTTTTGTGGTGGGCTCTGGTTAATTCTGTGGTCTCCTCAAACTCCATTCCTTGGTGTGGTCTGCTCCATCTCATGCGGTGACTCCGAAGATTTACGACCTGTATAACCTGGAGTATTATGGAGGCCACTGTGCTCTTAGGAACCTTGAGTGCTGCAGAAATTCTTTTGTAAACTTGGCCAGATCTGTGCCTTGCCACAATTTTGTCTCTGAGCAGTTCCATAGACCTCATGACTCTCATGTGCTCTGAAATGCACTGTGAGCTGTGAGGTCTTATATAGACAGGTTTGTGCCTTTCCTAATCAAGTCCAATCAGTTTAAACACAGCTGGACTCCAATGAAGGAGTAGAACCATCACAAGGAGTATCAGAAGGAAATGGACAGCATGGGAGTTAAATATCACAGTAAAGGGCCGGAAAACTTAAGTCCGTGTGATATTTCCATTTTTCTTGTTTAATAAATTTGCAAAAATATCTACATTTCTGTTTATTTCAAAATGGGGTCCTGAGTGTACATTAATAAGCAAAAAATGAACTTTTTGGATCTTACCAAATGGCTGCAATGAAACAGAGTGAAAAATTTAAAAGGGTCTGAATACTTTCCATACCCATTGTACATAATCATTGTATTACACAACACATATGGCTGAGAACATTCCAGTTGTATACACAGAAATCCTGTAAGACACTTGGACTGAACCCTGACCATCAATGTTGTTGCTCTACAGTTAGAGGAGGTTTTCCAGGAGGCAAACAAGGAGTTATCAAATTGTTCTGGGGCTGACTGAATTCTGGCGTCTGGTTAAGGGTCTGGTGAATATAGGGGTGTTATTTGTGCTAGTGTGCCACACATTTCACACATTAATAGCATATCAATAGCATACGTCTCTGGGACCTGCACCTAGCTCAATAATGAGCGCCTGAAGGTCTCCATTTAGAGTGGAGATTTTAATGTAAGTTCGGAGTACAAATAAGATTAATTTCAATAGAAAAGTTGCAACCACCTCTCTTTTGGGGGCCCTTTGAGAATTTTGGGAGCCCATTCATGAGTACTGTAGGTGTGGGTTCCAGAGGTGGGATACAAACCTATTATACATGGATGGCATATCCTATCATCCCATGTGTGGGATGGGACACCACCTTTCATTATCACATGAAGCTGGTAAATGCTCAGACCTGTCGAAGGACACTAATCAACGCTTTTCTATAGAACCCAGCCGTTTCTAGTTACACCCCTGACTTTGTTGTTATTTGGATGCTATAAAACCAAACTGTAGCAGAAACCACGTGTCTGATTGTCGGAACTTACCGATACATCCCGCTAACAGGGCTGATTGCCACCACCATGTCCTGATCCTGGTCCTAAATAAAATGACACAATACAGTCAAATGCTTGATATATAAGATGCAAAAGCAATCAAAGTAATTTGTGTTAGTATGTCGGACACTGGATATATGATATACAAGCCCATTCCACCTGTACCACGCTACTACATTGAGGCAGCAGTGTAATTAACTCCACACTGTGGTTAATGTATCATCAGTGGACAAATGGCACCATTGTGAATAAGCAATGTAAAAGCTGCAGAAACCATTGATGTCAATGGCAGGTTCTACAGCTTCAGCCTCCCACTTCCTGTTCAGGCCAAGCGTGGTGTTACAGCAATGACTGGCAACTTAACTTATGCTATTCCCAGCTGAGCCTGTTAGAGGGCAGAAAGCTACAGAGCTCTAGATGGTTAAAGTTTGTCAGTAAGAAAGATAATCTTTTGTGCTGCTGATAAGACACAGTAGGGAGTGTAGTTACCAGCTTGGCCACTGCTAGAGCAAATAGAGGTGGTCATTAGCAAGGGTAGCTTGTGTACACAAGCAGGAGGTAAGAACTGCTCTAACTTTGAAAGGAAGAAAAATCAGAACAACAATGTATGTAGTAATAGTCTTTATTTAACTTTCCCTCCATGTTTACAGCTCATCAATGTGGGGGGAAAAACCCCTTTAGGCTTAATCTTAAAGATGTGATTGTTTTTTTTGATTTTTGGGGTAAAAATCAGATACCTTTTCGGATTTTTTTTTTTTGGTTTTTTTTATTTCGGGTTAATATTTTGTGACAAAATTAGTAACACAATTTACCTTCCCACATAGATTGCATTTTACTTTGTCCAAAAGACATCATTTCGACTCATAAGCTCCTTTTTTTCTTGACTTGTTTCTTAAAAAAAAACACATTATATTGTACCTTACTGCATCTTATACATGGCAACAGGCCTGGAGGGGGAGTCTCTGTTATTTCCCCAAAAAAACACCCAAAAAACCCCCCCAAATGCTTGGGGCTTTAATGCCCCAATAAGGAGTGCCTGACCTGATATCAGTTTTAAAAGACATTTTAGAAAAAAAACAACCTTTTAGGGAATCACCAAAATTGGGTTTTCATTTAGAAAAAATTTTTTCCCTGAAATTTGAAAAAAATTCCCTTTTTCTTTTGCATCGATTTGCTCACCCCTACCCAAATGATATGTGAAACCCATACACTCCACCCAGAAGGTGGGCCACGGCTGTTTTTTTGGGCTGCGGGAAAATGGATTTAGTCTGTCTTTTATGAAATTTTTTTTATTTTTATACGGGTTTCCCCTTTGGATATGTTGGCCCAAGAGGGTTTGTTTTAATTTAAAAAAGGGTAAAAGGGGCTGATTCGGAAGGTGTTTATTTGGGTAAATTTTTTTTTGTAATTTTTTGTCCTTTTTTTTTTTTCCCTAAAGGTTTTTTTATTTTTGAAGCTTTCGCAGCTTAGAAATTCTATCAAAATTCAATTTCAAATCCCGGGGAAGCTCTCCTTCAAGGGTGCCCCGCTAAGGTGTTCTCCCCTCACTGAAGATCCGTGACATCACATTTTGTGAATGGAAGGGGGAAGGTTGTCTGGACATAAGAAACCCCCTCCTGCTGTTTTCTTTTTCTTCAAGCCTTCTCCCAGGCTCCAAAAACTCCTTTCTATTCTAAAAGAGTAACCACACACTAATGATTTTAAACAGGAGGGAAAGCACACGCCCCCCCCACCCCCTCTCTGTTACAGGCAAAACGTATAAACAGAGTTATATGGAACACAGGGTATGACTGTGTTTATAGAGGGAGAATTAATATGTATTAAACGCATTAATTGCCCAATCATTTTACCTTAAGTGGGGATGAGTATAGACCAGCAGCCTCTCAATAGCTATTTCACTTTTTTTTTCCACAGCCAGAGGGATAAGCACAAGTGTGAAGGCACCCCTCATCACAGGGGGGATGGTTGAACCTTTCCCTCGGGAGCATGTCCCCCAGGCTGAAAAAGTAGTCAGCCCCTACAAAAAAGGGGGGTTTTCCCCCACAGCACTGCAGAATCTATAGTGCCAAAAAAGCTTTTAAACCTATCTCATAATGAGGAATCAAACCCAATTACAAAAATTTCTTTTTTTATGTCCCTATAAACTGAGATATATTTTGTATGAAATACCCCCTTTAAATTTCCCTGGGGTAATTAAGGGGATGAAGACCTTCCCTTACACATTCGATTATGTCAATCTTTTTGGTTTTTGTCACCCCCAAGGTTGGCCCTAAACCTGTTTCACTATTACCCCAGTACCCAAAGCACCAGATGTACTGGGGAGAGCCTGGTTACCATCATAAGCAGACTCTCTAATGTGATGGCCTGCCTCTGGGGTGACTGCAGGCTGGTATTTTTAGGGTGGGAAAAGGCCAGTATCTATCGACCTTCCCATTCTAATAATATCAGCCTGCAGCTGTCACTTTTACCTTGGCTGGTTATGAAAAATGGGGGGACCTCACATCTTTTAATTTTTGCAAAAATAATTTGTGTATTGAGAATCCAAAAACGGGCAACTACTGTAATCACAGCTATTCCTAGAGTGAGTTGCGTACTGGGGTAATAGTGACATGGGGTTAGTGTCAGCCTTGGGGTGACAAAAACCACCACTTGCTGACACCAAGCCCGAGCGGTAGCAATAGAGAGACATCTGTCAGATGCCTCCATTACCAACACTGGAATTAAATTGAGAAAAATAAAACCTAAATAGACTCTCCTTGACAACAACCCTCTTTAACCATTTTATATTAAAAGAATAGATCCAAGGCTGATCCGACGTAGTCCACTGAATTTAAAGTAGTTGAAAGAGAAAAACCTTTAAATAAACAAACATTACACATATACACATATTCACCACCCAGAAAGCTGGGTGACACGCATCCCATACATGTAATGCCAAGCTTACCATGATAGGAAAACTAGGTGCCACCTTTGGCTGATGGAGTGTTACCCAGCTTTCCTGAATGTTGGATATGTTATCGCTATAAGTCACTGACAGAAACATGCCACGGGGGCAGGAGACAAAGAAGAAGGGGAAAACTTCTGTCCCCTGCGACCTGTCTCCTACATTCCGCAGCCACTGGAGACAGACCATAGGGGGCAGGAGACAGGGAGCAAGCGGACAACTTCTGCCACCTTTCTCCTGCCACAGTAGGACATACGCCTGAAGAGAAATTACCTTACTAGGATGACCTCTTCCCGGGCCACACGCGGGGAAAGGCTGTGCAACTCCCCCAACAGACTTTAAAACCCATGGGTCCCGCTCCCCCCCAACCTCAATGGGGCACCAACGTTTTGTATGATGTACTCTGTGTATGACGTGTATATGACCTGGTTTTCAAAAAACCCCCCCTGCATCTTTTTGGGTGGAGGGGGGGATTTCCCGACATTTTCGGGGGCGGGGGGGAAAAAACCCATTTGGGGGGGTTGGCAAGCATAATGGGATACCCGGGATATGAGGAGGGACATGGAGAACTTTTTACACTTACTGCCTTCCTCTACTTTTGGTTTCGGGACTCCAAAGTTTTGGGGGGAAGGGGCCCAAAAATTCATGAAGAGAAAAATTAAAAACAAACATTCAAAAAGTCAATAATCTAACATTTAAAAAAAGGGACAAAAAGTTTTGAGCCCAAATGACGGATGGTTCCAGAAATCTCCATTTTTACCACAGGGGGAAACTTCTGACCAATTCACGGATAAAATTTCCCCTTGAGCAAAACTTATTTTCATTGGTTCCTCTTAATCCCTTCATTATTCCATACCCTTAAAGCTACCTTAACCCTTTTTTAAGAATCCCTTTCAGGATTTTTTTCTTCTTTAAACCCACTTATTTTTTTGCCATACCCTTAGAAAATATCCCCGAACACATTTTGCGCCCTACTGTCCTTATATGCCCCCCCTTTGATTCACCTCCCCCTTTTTCTTTTTTTTTCTTTTTTTCTCATTTATATTTTGCTTTTAAAAATTTCTTCCGATTTAAAATTTAAATTTTAATTTCTAGTTTTAAGGCCCAAAAAAAAAAGTCCCATCAGTTCAGCCTGTTTTGCTGATTCACAATATTGTAGTGAATTGCCTTATGAACCCAAAAGGTCAAATTTATGACACCTTTTAAGGGGTTGTTTTATATGCCTCTTTTTAACTCTTTTTTTGTTTAATTTTTTTTATGTTTTTTAAACTTTTTAAAAAAGAAAAATTTTAACCTAAAATTTTTATTTCTGCTAAAAATATTTTTTACCTAAAATAAAATTACATTTTTACACAGAAACCCAAAAGTAAATAAAAAAACAAAAACAAACAGGTAACTATAAGATATTAATTGGCATTAATTTATTTAGATAAATACCCAAAAACCATCTGTGATGGCAAAAAATTTTCAAACCTTTTAAAATAATAATTTTAAAGTGTTTTTATTCAAAGGGTAAAAAATCAGGGTGAGGGGGAAAATTTTTATTTAATGTACAGAGATCTATCAAAGTCTGATCTTTATAACACTTTTGTGGGAATGCATCATGGAAAACAAAAGAATTTCGAGGGGCTCAAAAAAGAATGTTCGCTCATCATGCTGGAAAAGGTTGCAAAACAATCTGTAAAGAATTTGCACTCTACTAATTCATAGGCAAGCAGAGTGTGTACCTATGAAGGAAATTCAAGACCATTATTACCCTCCCCAGAAGTGGATGAGCAATAAAGATCACGCTAAGAGTAAGGAGTATAATAATCTGCCAGGTCACAAAGGAACCAAAGATAATGTCTAAGAAGCTTCGGGCCTCACATTAGCTTATGTTAATGTTCATGTGTCCACCATCAACAATGGTGTGCATGGCAGGCTTGTAAGCAGGAAGCTACTGCTCTGCAAAGAACATTACTGTCTACCTGCAGTTTGATAAAGATTACCTAGACAATCCAGAAGGATATTTGAACAAAGTTTTGTGGATGGATGAGACCAAATGGAGCTTTTAGTTTCAATGAGAAGAGTTATGTTGAAAGGATGGAAAACCCTTCATCCCCGATTATAGCTTCATCCCATATGTGACAACCGGTTGTGGTAGAATCATGGTTTGGGTTTATTTTACTGCTTTCAAGGCAGCTTGTCATCATTGATGGAACAATACATTTTGAATTACACTAGCAAATTCTATAGGAAAATGTCAAGGCATCTATCCATGAGCTGATTTTCAAGAGAATGTGGATCATACATAAGGCAATGACCCTAAACTCACAAGTCCTTCTACCAAAGAATTGCTGAAAATAAAAGTTTTGGAATGGCCATATCAAAGTCCTGACCTTTATCCAATAGAAATGTTGTGATAGGACTTGGGGCGAGCAGTTCATGAAAGGAAACTATCAACATAAAAGAGGTGAAAGTATTTTTTTGGGAGGAATGGACTGATATTTCTCCAATCCAACTAATCAACAGTTACAGGACATCATGCAGTCATTGGTGCACGAGGCAGTCACACCAGAAATTGAAAGTAAATGTGCACATACACTCACCGGCCACTTTATTAGGTACACCTGTCCAACTGCTCGTTAACACTTAATTTCTAATCAGCCAATCACATGGCGGCAACTCAGTGCATTTAGGCATGTAGACATGGTCAAGACAATCTCCTGCATTTCAAACCGAGCATCACTATGGGGAAAGAAAGGTTTGATTTGAGTGCCTTGAACGGGCATGGTTGTTGGTGCCAGAAGGCGGGTCTGAGTATTTCAGAAACTGCTGATCTCCTGGGATTTTTCAGCACAACCATCTCTAGGGTTTACAGAAAAAGGTCCGAAAAAGAAAAAACATCCAGTGAGCGGCAGTCCTGTGGGCGGAAATGCCTTGTTGATGCCAGAGGTCAAAGGAGAATGGGCAGACTGGTTCGAGCTGATAGAAAGGCAACAGTGACCAAATAGCCACCCATTACAACCAAGGTAGGCAGAAGAGCATCTCTGAACCACAGTACGGCGAACTTTGAGGCAGATGGGCTACAGCAGCAAAAGGGACCCCCACCGGGTTTGGCCACTCCTTTCAGCTAAACAGGAAACTGAGGCCCCAATTTGCCCAAGCTCATCGAAATTGGACAGTAGAAGATTGGAAAAACGTTGCCTGGTCTGATGATCTCGATTTTCTGCTGCGACATTCGGATGGTAAGTCAGAATTTGGCGTAAACAACAAAAAGCATGGATCCTTCCTGCCTTGTATCAACGGTTTCAGGCGGGTGGTGGGGGTGTCAGGGTGTGGGGAAAATTTTCTTGGCACTCTTTGGGCCCCTTGGTCCCAAAATTGAGCATCGTTGCAACACCTTGTGGAATCTATGCCACGAAGAATTGAGGCAGTTCTGAAGGCAAAAGGGGGTCCAACCCGTTACTAGCATGGTGTACCTAATAAAGTGGCCGGTGAGTGTACATTTGCCAGTCACAGATATGTGGTATTGATCTGCTTTTAAAAATCTGTGGTAGTTTAAGTTTAAATTTTTGCAAATTCTGAAGGATTTGCACACTTTTAGCACTCAGCAACATTGTGTTGTCATCACAGTATAGACTATGTTATTATTCTAGTTCCCTGCTTAGTAGGTAGTTAAAACAGATGCTATGCAAGTACAATGCAAAAGGTCAATGTTATAATTGGAAAAATTTTGCATAGGATTATCCCTTTTTAAAAAAAAAAAAAGTCCCATACAGTACTCCACAACACCTGGAAAGTAGGGTTATTTTGTCCTAATTAATCCTTAGGAAAATAATGTGGTGGCAATGGAATTCATTTATGCTATTTGGCTTTCCTTCAAATATCTCAGCCCTTATGCACGGGAAATTTTAAAAGGCTTGTCCAGTGCAATTTTTTTTTTTTTTCTAATCCATCTCATTTAATTTTCGGTGGCTTGCTAAAGTTCTACATCAGTGGTTTGATGGCAGGAAGCTCAGTAGTCCTTTATCTCCACACAAATAAAACAGCTTTGTCTCCAGCCTAGGAAATAAGATGACTATAAAATTTGACTTTTTTCAGGAAAGCCTTTAAAGCCATACACAAGGCCGTTCCTAGGGGGCGGGTGAGGCGAGCGATCGCCCTGGGCGCTTAGGGTCCAGTCACCAGAGGGGGCGCCGCCCACCACACCCATCCGGGGATCAGCCTCGGACTCTGCGCAGCCGTTGTAACACGGCTGCGCAGAGTCACTCAGCAGCTGCACACTCGCTGTGCAGCTGCTGGTACGGGGAGGAGAAGGCAGGACAGATCATTACCGTCCTGCCTCCTCCCCTGTATGTATCAGCGTAACGAGGGCTCACGGCTTTCACCGCGCTCCCTGCGACGCTGGGATCTCTTCGGCTGGCAGCTCTGCCACTGAGGATATCCCTGGGAGCTGTCTGACGGCGTAAGTGGTGTCATCACGTCACTCTGCTTACACTGCTCAGCAGCTCTCGAACCTGAACACAGGGACCGTGGGATCGTGGTGAGGTGAGTACTTTTTATTTATTTTATTATCATTAACTGCAGGGGGCATATTACCTGGCTGTATGGGTACTACCTGGCTATTAGGGGGCACTATCTGACTATTGGGGGCACTACCTGGCTATTAGGGGGCACTACCTGGCTATTGGGGGCACTACCTGGCTAAATGGCACCACCTGACCATTAGGGGGCACTACCTGGTTATTAGGGGGCACTATCTGGCTATTAGGGGTCAATAATAGACTACAAGGGGGAACTACCTAACTATAAGGCGGCACTACCTAACTATAAGGCGGCACTACCTGGCTATTAGGGGGCACTACCTGACTATTAGGGGCAACCTGGCTACTAGGGGGCACTACCTGGCTATAATGGGCACTACCTGGCTATAGGGGCATCTAACTGCTATAGGGGCATCTACCTGGCTATTAGGGGGCACTAACTGACTATTAGGGGGCACGACCTGGCTATAATGGGCACTACCGGACTATTAGGGGGCATAACCGGGGTATCAGGGGGCACTACCGGGCTATAAGGGGTAACTACCAGACTACAAGGGGGCACTACCTGACTATAAGGGGGCGCCACCTGGCTATTAGGGGGCACTCTCTAACTATTAGGGGGCACTACCTGGCTATTAGGGTGTACTACCTGGCTATTAGGGGGCACTACCTGGCTATAAAGGGACACTACCTGGCTATTAAGGGTACTACCTGGCTATAGAGGTATTACCTGGCTATAAGGGGCACTACCTGGCTATAGGGGGCTACTGTCTGGCTATAGGGGGCTACTGTCTGGCTACAGGGGCTATTGTCTGGCTAAATGGGCTATTGTCTGGCTACAGGGGCTACTACATGGCTATCATATGAAGTGTTATAGGGTGGGGGGTTTGTACAGAGGTAGGAATTGGTAGAGAAGTGATGATAAAGTGAGGAGTCTAAGATGTTTGTTTTGTAAATTCTACAGTGAAGAGATAGTCGATAATAGATTATCGTCGATTACCATTAAAGTCTATAGGAGAGGAACAACACCTTCCTTCTTACACCCAAACGGGGCTGGAAAAGCTGAAATTAACATCCACAACATCAAATGGATACTGTACTCTGGGGCAAAAATTGTTTAAAACCCCAAAAAAAACTCAAAACCCCCATTCACTATCCCGGTTTGTCCCACACTTAAACCTGCATTACCCACAAATTAAAAGTCCCAGAGGCATACATTTGAACCACATTTTACTTGAACTGGACTTTACTTAAAACGGAACGCAGCTACCCTCAAACCTTAGACCCACAGATTAAAAAGTGCCGGGAAAAAGGGCTTTCAACCACCATTTTAGTTAACTGGACATTGACTATACTTCCCGGGACCACCATGGCCCCAAACCTGCATGACCCCCCAGTTTTAAAAAGTGGGGGAAAAAATTTATTTGGGAACCACCATTTCAGTTAAACTGGGCATTTACAAACCGTCCTGGACGCAGTAAAACCCAAAAACCCTTATGGGCCATCACAAAAATTTCCAAAAAATAAACTATAATTAAAAAAAAACTTTTTTTCCTTTACTTCTGCTAGGTACTTTCCATTTTACTGGGGACATGTTCCACCCTGACATTTGAATGTAAGCAAAAAACAGATGTCCCAAGTAGGGCAACGAACCTTCTGGAAAAACCTTCATTTTCCCGTAAGTGGTTGGGAGGAAAAACTGGCAGGGGGTGAACTGTAAAAGGGGTCCGCAGGTTTTAGCGGAGGGCCGGACTTACTGGGGTGGTAGAGCAAGGCTGCGTGTCACTTTAGCAGCAGTTTTTTCTACATGCCCGGAGTTACAGTGGGTGCGGTGGAAAGGGCGGGGATCGTAATCCTTTTACACGGGAAAAAAAAGCCCTTTTTAGCTGCATCGAAAACAGTCGTGCTTTTGCAAGTGCGGAAGCGGGAAATTACAAGACCCCTCCCCCTCAGTACACATCAAGACCGGGGGACGCTACAGAAATTTTTCCCCCTACGAGAGGCTTGCCCCTCCGTATAGTGCACCAATTGAGCTTTACTTTGGGGATGCTGGTGGTTGACCTCCTGTTTCACCCAGGTTCCCCCTTTTTCTTGCATTGTTTTTTTCATTTTTACTCAACGGCTGGAAGAAATTGTCTCTGTATTTGTTCTCGTCCGTGCTCCCTATCCTGTCCCCCTGAATAAACCCACAATTGGGCAAAGTTTTTCCCGTACCTCCCTTTTACAATTTTGAGGAATATTTGTTCAGCTATTTTGTACATGCAAGATTTTTAGTATTTAATTCTAAAAACACATTTTTAAAAGGGTAATCCCCCCATGTCTTTATTTCTCTTTTTTTTTTAATGTATTAATGGTTCTCTCACTCAGGGGTTGCATATGTTTAAGATCTTGCAAAAACAAGTCATTTTTAATATGTTCCATTAACAGTGTCCAACCCATTCCGTTTTTGACGCACCCTCACCCTTGAGCCACTGTTAAAATTGTGAAAACAAATTCTTTTAGAAACCCATTTTTTTAGAAAAACCCTTTTTTTTTTTAAAATTTTTAAGCTGCATTTCACAGCAACATTTTCCCAAAAAATTTAAAAAACGACCCTTGACCCACGTTTACAATTGTGAAGAACAAATTCTGTTAAAAACCACTTTTTTTTAGAATGGACCTTAGTATACTGCTTTTCACAGCAACATCCCCCAAAAATTTCAAAACATACCCTTGACCCACCTTGACAAGGGGAAAGAAAAAATGTCTTAAAACCAATTTTTTTTTACAATGACCTTATATTGCTGCATTTCAAACCAGCAAAACCCCAAAAAAATTTATAAAAAAAACTTCTCACCACTGTTAAAATTTGGAGGGAGAAATCCACTTAGAACCAATTTTTTTTCCCAAAGGACCATATTGTAGCGTATCTCAACAACATCCCCCCAAAACCATTGACAATGCAAAAATTTTCAAAAGAAAAAGTGAAAAAAGGGAATGGGGGTTTGTCATAAACCTTGTGTCTTTTACAGTCTCCAAAACCGCAAAACCAGCAAAATATCTTTTGGAACAAAAAAAAAAATTGCAGAAGAATTATCATTTTAAGAAAAAAGTTTTCAAAGGACCTTTTTTTTTGGAAGAGGAATTGAGTAACCGCAACTAATGGGTGACCTGGGAAAAAGGGGGCCACAACACTCAAGACCATGCCTGATTCATTTTGATGAAATCAAACATCCCATTATCTTGGAAACCCGGATGCTTTGTCAAATGACTCCTCCAGCTTGCTAAAAGGTCCGCTCAATATGACGCTGGTGCTGGGCAGGGCAACCCTTTATGGGGGGGGCCCGCGACTCGGGGCCCTCATCATTTTGGATACCCAGAATCGATTGGGTCCGGAAAAACATCCAAAAACATCGTGTTGAAACCAGAAGTTGTGCAAACCCGACTAACATCTCGTGTGTTTTAAGTGTGCCCCTGCATTACATGCGTTGGGAGGGTAAATAAAGATTGCCAATCATCTAGGCTTCTGCCGCAATGCCTTTCTGCGCTGCCACTACGACTAATTGGCACTCTACTGCACACTTTTACATTGTTCCACCATACTTTGAAGAACTGAAGCAGACTAAAAATGTCCCTTGATCAATCACACGGGGCTCCAATTCCGCATTTTTTCTCCATTTGGTGGGTGGAAGGAAAATGTAGTTTTTTTTTTGTACCAGGGGTCGGGATGTGGCCCTCCATAACATTTTTTTGCCTTTTCAGTATCATGTTGGGGAAATGGAGCATCCAAGCCTCAGGGGAGGGAAAGGGGGCCTTGATTTCCCCAAACCCCTGGGTTTGAGGGGGACAAAAACGATCTCCTCACTCCTCCCAAATTTATGCCCCTCTTTCCCCAAGGCAGGGACGTCAAAACCCCGGGGTCCAAAACACATCCTCCTCCCCTCTGCTTTCCCCCCACAGCTTCAAACCCCACTTCCTCAGAATGCCCCGAGAGTAAGGGGCCCCTTCCCCCCAGCCGTGGACCCCCAACTACGCCCAATGAAGACTGAAAAAATTTTTTTAAACTTTTGGCCTTCTGGATTCACGGAAAGAAAAGGTCCGGGTCCGCCGGGTCCCTCCTCCTCCCCGCGATTGAACCTATTTTCAAGGCCACGATTTTCCAGAACTAAAATCACCACAAGCTCATCTGACAAGGGATTGTCTGCACTGACCATTTTTGGGGTTTCTTCAAAACTGGGGAAGGGGGTGCAAGCTTTTTTCCCCCGCCTCCCTTTTTTTGGCTCAACACCCCGTGGTCCGCACCGATGCTTGTCAGGCCATGTGTCACTTCGTACTGCGTAATGGCATTGCGCTGCTGCCACAATGGGCGGGAGCATGTTGGAGGGTGGAATTCCAGCGTGTTGCCACGTCAACAATGAGACGGTTGACGGGGAGGCCGAGCTGACGCTGCAACGCAGCCAGACGGGATGAAGCAGGTGCGAGCGGCGGAAATGCGAGCTCAGACCTCGAGCCTTCCTGAGCAGGCAGTCCAGACTCGGGTAGCGCTTTACAAACTTCTGGATGACAAGGTTCATGACATGTGCTAGGCACGGAATTTGCTCCAGCCACCGATCTTAAGGTCGGCCAGCAGTTTTTCAAACGTTATCGCACACCACCTTGCCTGGCACAAGGTTCTTGTCACCCACCAGCGCTCGGTCCCGTTGCAGAGCCGTCCACAGCTCCTGACCAAATGTGTTGACAGTCTCCAAACAGATTAATTTCAACACGGCCTGGTTTCTCTGGGCACGTGATGCCACCAGAGGACCTTGGGGTAAAGAACCCTGCACCATCCCTGCGGTTTTGAAGAGCGTGCGCCAAGCCTTGGAGCCACCGTTACCACCAGAGACATCCACCCAGCTCACCCAGTGAGCTGTAATAGAGATATAGCGGCCTTGGCCGTGCTTACTAGTCCATGTATCGGTGGTCAGATGGACTTTGCTGGACACAGATCAGACAACGCACTTTAAATTTTTGATGACACTGGCTGGCCCAGGGCAGGGACGGCTTTTTTTTGCAAAGAAAAGCCAGCTAAAAATCTGGTATTGGGCAGGCAAGGGCCATGACGTGGCGGAACCCATCTGTGTCCATCAGACAGAAATGCAACATTTCCAAGGCCAAAAGCCTGGGAAGGGCCCACATTCAGGGTTTTGGCTTTGGGATGGTTTGGGTTAAAGTGTTTCTTTAGCTCCCAAACCTGGTAGACAGAAGGTTGGCTGCTTGACTAGCCACTGTATGGCGTGCAGGTTGTCAAACTGGTGGAAGAAGAATGGGTAGGATGGGTCTCTGGTGGTGATGGTGGTACTCCGGCGACGGTGGAGGCTGAAGCAAAGGCTGATCCCTGATCATGACTCTGAGAGACATGGGCAGCTGAGGACCCCTTGGTGGTGGCGGGGGGGAGGAGGCGGAGACAGAGGTGTGACAGTGGGTTGGAAGCCCGGCATCGGTGTGGCCTTTTTTGGCCAAGTTTTCCCTCCATTTCAACTTTGCATTCGCTGCATGTACTAGACATGTTGGTGGGGGTTAAACACCTAAGATTTGCGTTTTCAGGGAAAGGCGGGATATGACATCGCTGGGGGAATCAGAGGCTTGCTCGAAAAAGGCCCAGGCTTGAGAGGTCCTGGACCTTTTCGATGGGGATAAGCGAGGAGCGGGTTTCCGCAGATCTGGCTGGCAACCATCTCAGCGGGGTTTCTGCACCGCCCTCTCCCTTTTTGAGGGGGAGCCATACTGACACACCCCATCCCTTTTTGTC
>JAODAL010016500.1:0-80478 GCA_025379985.1 Phyllomedusa bahiana
GACGGCCAAAATAGTACCATCTGGCAGAGGGATGACTTCTGGCTCTCCACCCTATTGGACCTTCGCTACCGGTCCGAAATGGGAGCCTTTTTCCCAGCTGCTGAGAGGGAGGACAAACTCAAATGCTATAGGGAAATCTGCCGTAGTCAGTTGGCCGCTGCCTATATGCGGCATCGTCCCTCTTCTGACAGGTCTGACCGGGGGGTTCTTCAGTGCTCACGTACTACTGCCGTGGCTGCTGGGGGAAGGTGGGGGGGGTACCAGTACCAGCTCCATCAGCAGCAACCTAAGTCTGGAGTCACTGATGAGCAGCTTCCTTCACCCGCCTAGTGAGGAGGGCAGTCGCCAGCAGCAGCAGGACCTGGAGTAGACCCTGAACCAACAGGTGGTGGCCTACTTGGACAGCACTCTGCCACCCCAGTTAGAAGATCCGCTGGACTACTGGGCAGCCATACTGGATGTGTGGCCGCAACTTGCTGAGTTTGCAGTGGAGAAGCTGTCCTGCCCAGCCAGTAGTGTGGCATCAGAGCAGGTGTTCAGTGCGACGGGGGCCATCATTACCCCAAGGAGAACCCGCTTGTCCACGGGAAATGTGGAACGACTGACCTTTGTCAAGATGAATCAGGCGTGGATCGGCCAGGATTTCCACACACCAATGCCTTAGGCATCAGATTACATCAGCCATGACGCCTCACCCAAACTTTGAGAAATGAGTCTGGGTTCAAACTACCTGCCTCAGCCACCATTCTGATGCTGCCACCCACCTGATGCCACACATCTGCTGACAGTTTCTCCATGTGCCTACCATCATCTTACCAGGGACTGGTATTGTCACCCACCTCCACACTCTGTCATTGTGCCACTCTATGACTTCATGCTGCTGCTGCTGCTGTTGCTGGTGCCGTGACATCTGCACCGTGTCATTGTGCCACTCTCTGACCTCATGCTGTTACTGCCGTCACCTCCACTCTCTGTCATTGTGCCACTCTGTGGCCTACTACTGTTTTGCCACCTCCAGAATGTCATTGTGCCACTGTCTGACCTAATGCTGCTGCTGTGGCTGCTGCCGTGACCTCCACACTGAGTGATTTTGCTACTCTGTAGCCTAATACTGATTTTTCCACCGCAAGAATGTAATAGTGACAGTCTCTGACATCATGCTGCTGCTGCTGTGACCTCCACGCTCTGTCATTGTGCCACTCTCTGGCCTACTCCTGTTTTGCCACCTCATGAATGTCATTGTGCCACTGTCTGACCTCATGCTGCTGCTGTGGCTGTTGCCGTGACCTACACACTCTGTCATTGTGCCACTGTGTGACATCATGCTGCTGCTGCTGTGGCTGCTGCCGTGACCTCCACACTCTGTCATTTTGCCACTGTCTGACATCATGCTGCTGCTGTGGCTATTGCCGTGACCTACACACTCTGTCATTGTGCCACTGTCTGACCTCATGCTGCTGCTGCCGTCACCTCCACTCTCTGTCATTGTGCCACTCTGTGGTCTACTACTGTTTTGCCACCTCCAGAATGTCATTGTGCCACTGTCTGACCTCATGCTGCTGCTGTGGCTGCTGCCGTGCCCTCCACACTGTGTCATTGTGCCACTCTCTGACCTCATGCTGCTGCTGCCGTGACCTCCACTCTCTGTCATTGTGCCACTCTGTGGCCTACTACTGTTTTGCCACCTCCAGAATGTCATTGTTCCAGTGTCTGACCTCATGCTGCTGCTGTGGCTGCTGCCGTGACCTCCACACTCTGTCATGGTGCCACTTACTGACCTCATGCTGCTGCTGTGGCTGCTGCCGTGACCTCCACACTGTGTCATTGTGCCACTTTGTGGCCTACTCCTGTTTTTTCCACCTCCAGAATGTCATTGTGCCACTGTCTGACCTCATGCTGCTGTTGTGGCTGCTGCCTTAACCTACACACTGTGTCATTGTGCCACTCTGTGGCCTACTCCTCTTTTTGCCACCTCCAGAATGTCATTGTGCCACTCTCTGACCTCATGCTGCTGTGGCTGCTGCCGTCACCTCCACACTCTGTCACTGATGTTGCCACCTGAGCCCTCAGCTTGTTTTTTTTTTCCAGATTTTGCTGCCAAGACTTTATCAAGCTACATTCCTGCTTTGGTTTTTTGGTCAGTTTTGCCCTCTTAAGTGCCCAGGGAATTTTATAGTGAGCAGATTTAAGAGCGGCGGGCAGTTCATTTGCGTTCATATAAAACACAAATTGTATGAAAGACCAAACCAAGCTCCCTCTGCATATTTATGCATTGGCAAACGTTCTACAGCACCCTGCAGGTCTGTGGCAGCCTGGAAAATAGCTGTTTTTTTTAACGCGGATTCGTCCCGATGTAAATCGGACCGAAAACAAAATTTTGTCGGGAAATTCGGCGAAGTCACCGAATCTAATTTTTGAGAACTTCGACCATCTCTAATTATGACTGCCCTCAAATGGTGACTAGAGTGCCTAGATAGGGCTGTCAGAGCTGTGCTAACATCTATGAGTTGCTGAACATAGAAGTATAGAGGTGCAGACTTGAGGTCTGAATCCAAGATGGCACCCCTTCCATTAACACAGTTGCCTTTGCAAATTGCTCATTGCATACTGCAGGGAAAGTAGAGAATGGTCTCTCATTTAGGATCTTATCATCATTTTCACGTGGGTCTTTATTGCTCTCAATGGGCCACATAAAACATTATGGCAGACTAGATTGGTGTAACAGATTGCGCTGACAAACATATGCCGAAGCGCCAACCGTTGATATCCGGCGTGTGATCACTCAGGGCCACCGCGGCACAGATGGCATGATCAGCAGGTGGGTGCGAAGTGCAGGCTGGGTACTGGCGGCTGAATAAACGGATGCTGCAGATAACATTAAGGACAGGAGTCCAGATAGGTTGCCAGAATATAATTAGGGCAGGCAGGGTACAGCGGCCAGATGTACAGCAGGCTAACAAGCAGAAGGACAAATAACTGAGAACAGCGCTGTTACAGCCAGCTAAGGGGTCACACTCTAGTGCGAAGACCAACAACGAACTGTCACAGAATACAGGGGGAAGCTCGTTATATAAGCCAGAGGTCAGGGGGGGTCATTGCAGGAACAGGAACACTGTGTCAATAAATGCGGTTTGCCGTGACGCAATGCGCGTGCCCCTAGGGGAGCAGGTGTGCGCACAGGACTGCCATGGAGTGGAGGAAGCAGGGAGATGGTGAGGCTCCGCAGTGGAAGGAGCCAAGGAAGGTGCGTGCAGTTTGAAACCAGGGACACAAGGGATGTCGCAGCAGCGGCAGGGAACTTGAGAAGACACGGGCACGCCGACAGTCAGTGGCAGTGTGAACCGTGACAGTACCCCCCCCTTAAAGCCCTCCCTCGGGCTAGCGGTACCCACAAAACAGTTGGGGTAACCACCTCATCTCGGTATCCCAGGCAGCCGGTCTTCAGAGGGGTTGTCCAGCGAAATCGTGGTAACTTCTTGGATGAGGAGAAGAAGCAGAAATAGTTGGCAGGGGGTGGGGGTGGGTGGGAGTCAGAGGTGGCTTTGCAGACCAGAGGTCTTCTGCACACATGGTTCTTCCTCTTGGCACAGCAGAAACATACGGGCAAGAAAACGGGGGGAAGGGCTGCTTCCAGATGGGCGGGCTTGAAAACAGATTAGAGTGGCAATGGTTGCCCCATTGGAACCACTTCGGGGGGGGGGGGCCCGTCTTCCAATCAGATGGGTTGTGAAGCTTGGAACACGGGAGCCCGAGGAGGACTGAGCAGACAGAACTAGGCAGCACGTTAAAAGGACAGACTTTTCCTGGTGGGAATGCCAACCTTCTAGGACCACAGGCGGGTACGAACTTGAACTGCCTCCTTCAGATCACCCCATTGATGGATAGAGAAAATGTAGGGGCTTTCTCTAGACGGGAGACAGGCAGGGGGCCAAGAACTTCTCCAGCAGAGACGGTGGATAAAGTTCTCAGAAGGAGACGGATCAGCAGGCAGAATTCATAGGCGGCACCAGATGATAACGTTAGAGTGACTGGATTGTGGTCAGAGAGGAACAAAGGCTATCTTGATTCAGGGGTCACTTCACCCAAACACCATGGCACTTGGGTTTCCGGGGCGCAGCTGGGCGGATTCTGGGCAGTTCTTTGAGGTATGGACGGGTACCACCAGCAGTACAGTCACAGGTTTTAAGTGCGTCGACGGGGCGTTCTCTGTGGTGAGATGGGTACGGTTGTTCGACCTCCATAGGCTCATCTTGGAAAAAAGCAGGTGTCAGGCAGAGGTTGGACTCGTGGTTTCAGGTACAAGACGAGGCGGAATGCTTGCACGAGGACGAGAGGACACAGGCTGTTGGCGAAGCTCTAACTCCCTGCTCCGCAAAACGGATGTTCGATTCCGGGTAGCTAAAGCGATGAGGTCGTCAGGGTGGAGGTAGATCACGACCCCGCTCAACTCGTCCTTGATGCGGTCCATCGAGACCCACCAGAAGGCAGCAACAAGGCCTCGTTGTTCCAGGCAAGCTCAGAGGCAGGTACGGGAATGTGATGGCATATGGCCCACGGTGGAGTCGTCACTTGACGGAAGCGGAGAGCAGTGACGATGCAGCTGAGGTGTTGCGCCCAGGTAACTCGAAGACCTTTCTGAAAGCACTCTGGAACTCCTGGAGGTCCCCTGTCATGGGATCTCCTTTCTCCCAAAGAGGTGCGGCCAGGCAAGGCTTCACTGCAGCAGGCTAATGATGAAAGCGACCTTGGCCCCCACGTCAGAATGGAAAAACTGATAAGCAGGGACCTCAAATGGATGGTGCCACTGGTTGAGGAAGCCGCGACACGTATGTGGGTCTCCAGAATAACGGACAAGGCAGAGGCAAGTGCAGGCTAGGACTGGACTGGCAGCAGGAGGCGGAGCCCACAGCGGTGTGGAGAGGTTGTAGATGGCCAGTGCAGACATGACTTCGTCCAAACGGTGGTGATGGTCTGCTGCTTACGGGAACAAATTGCTCCAGGTGGACGCCATGTCGGATTTCACACAGCTACCAGTTCAGGCAGGGTCCTCCGGCGGGATCCATATTTTTTTGACTGGTAGTTCGTAGTGTAAAGGATTGCGCTGACAAATCATATGCCCGAAGCTCGCAACCGTTGTTATCCGGGTGTGGATCCTCAGGGGCCACCGCAGGCACAGATGGCAGATTGGCAGGGGTGGGTAGCCGAAGTGCAGGGCAGGTACTGGAGGCTGATACACGGATGCTGAAGAATAACTAAGACCAGAGTCCCAGATATGTGCAGAATTATATTTAGCAGCAGGGTACAGCGGCAGATATACAGGCAGGATAACTAGGCAGATGGACAAATAACTGGAGACAGCAGAAGTACAGCAGCTAAGGGGTCACACTTAGTGCAGAAGACAACAACGAACTGACACAGAAGACCGGGAGAAAGTTCGTTAAAATAGCTTGAGGTTCAGGGTCACTTAGCAGGAAACAGGAAACACTGTGTCAATAAATGCGGTGCAGTGATCGCGCGCGTGCCCCTAGAGGGAAGCAGGTGTGCACACAGGACGCCAAGAGCTGGAGGAAGCAAGGTGTTGGTTGAGGCTCCATGCAGTGGAAGGAGCCAAGACAGGTGCGTGCAGAGAACCAGGGACACCCAAGGGATGTCGCAGCAGAGGGCCGGGACATGAGTGGACCGGGCACGCCGAGGTTCAGTGGCGTGAACCGTGACAATTGGTAAATGGGACTCAAGTTTGTTATGTGAACTACATGAATCAACAAAAGCTGTCACATATTTTTTTTAAAAATAAATGTAATAATGCATGTGTTTCAACTTCAGGCTTCTTACTTTATAACAAAGTTAAATATTAAGGTAACCCTCCAAGTGTCGCATTTTGAGGATCAATTGCCTCAGTACATGTGTAGTATTCCCTAATAATCTTTTTTTCCCCTCTTTGTTTGGTAAAGTTTCTGTAATTTTGCGACATTGTGACCTTCTGTATGTGATAATCACCCTCCAATGCTTGGCTGCCTCCCCTTCACGTACCCCATGGGGTCGATGTGGAGCTCGAAGGCAGCTAATTGCCTTTCTACTTGTCAAATATTTACGACCGTGTTTGAAGTCTGTAGTTTTATTAACAGATGTGGGATTGGGGTAATAACTGATGGACAAAACAAAAAATTACATTTAGAAAATACATAGGGCTTGTTGTTACAAGCATAAAAACAGTGTAACAAAGTAGAATACAGTAAAACTTTTACGATGGTGGACAACGATGGCCCAGGTCAATCTGAATAACTACACAGTTATAATTTTGTCATAACTACACACAACAAGTTTAAAACTGTACTAGCAGTGCTTTATGAAGTAGATATGCTGGACATTTTTCACATACCGAACAGCATTGCCAAAACTATGCTTCAAACAAGAGCAGAGAGAGATGGGCTGATATCTCTCTGTGCAGACATGAGGTGAAAGAGTTTCTTCTACATTATATGCAAAGAACTTCCTCTTGAACAGGAAATAACTTTGTGAACCTTACAAACAAAGGCCACAAGGTGGACCAAAGGCATTAATTATTTCACTAATGGCTATGTAAACATATTTGATTTAACAAGTACAAAATCATTAATATTTGTCTATGAGCTGCCACTGCCCGCCTGGCGTCAATTGATGACACTATAACCGGTACTCCGAAGAAAACAGTAATATGAGTTTCACGTAAACTGGGTCTGTGGAACAGTTTAGTTCATTCTGCCTAGTGCACCTTGACCTCTACTTTGTGTATGCTTCGTCTTCGTTGGGATTGTTTTGGTGATAGTCTAGAGGCCATCGTTTCTATGTGATTGACAGTCTTTCATATGAATGACATCACAATTTGAGGTTAGGTTTGGAGGTTCGCCACTTATTCCTTGGTTGTAGTGTGGAGATGTACTGTTTCCTCCACTTATCCCAAAAGGTATTAGCCAGGCTTTGTACCTGTCTCCATTGACGTTTGTTAATTTCTTTAGATGTGAATTCTCCTGTGGGAGCATTAACTATGCCAGTCTTCTGAGTAGTAAGCGCATAGCAGGGTGTCTGGGATCGCTGGATCTTGGATCACTTGAGAATTGGAATTAAAGGTTGGATTAATATTGGCTGGAAACTCTGCTAGGAAGGTAGTTTAAAGCACTCATGAGTGAGCTTGTTGTACCAAATTGCAAATAGGATAGAATCCATGATTTTTTGTATTGTATCCTTTCATTCTCTTCCCAAAGCTCACCCATATGAGAAGAGTGCGGTTGATGACAAAGTCAAGTACAACCTTGCTCACTTAGGTATCTTTCGGACACTGATTGTATCAGGTTTGTAGGATTTGCAGTTCTTTAGCTGCTCCAACATAAGTTAGTGCATCTGTCAGGAATGAAGTGTTTCACTGGCCCTCTGATGACACTGAAGCGCCTAAGGCGGTTTATGAAGCTTGAAATATCCATAGATTCAATTACCTCAATGTGATCAGCTCGGGTGCACATACAAGTGACAGATACTGGCCCGTTTTGCTATTGGATTGACCTCCTCTGGTGTATCGTAGAAAATATTGGCCCTAGGGACCAAATTCATCAAGACCCACATTGGTATAAAGGAGGATCTGTACTAATCCTGTCAAATGGAAGGGATGGCCATCTTCTGTGTTGGAAATTACCTAGCTTTTTTGGCAGGTAAACTGAATTGAAAATAACTTTCTCACACATCGCTTTGCTCAACTATCCACAGTCCAGCAGCTCGTAAAGCCCCTTCTGTAAAGCCGGCCCTAATGTTTTACTTCATTGTGATAATGTTGTTACAAGCAAGATGATGTTACCTGGAATTACCAAGGGTTGTTTTTCATCAAAAGTCTATTTCGGCTTCTTGAGGCGACCTCCAACTCTCAATAGTCCTTCGTCCATCAATGAACGGATCCAGTTTCATTAAAACTGTGTTTTTTGTGATTCAGGTCCTGGTTAGTGATGCTCTCGATTTCTTTGGCATAGACTTCTTGTTTACAGTCCGAATGATCAATCTCTGGGGATCCTATCAAGTTCACTTACTGTGTAGACAATTTTTACAGTTGGTGCCTCCTTTACAGACATGGTATGCTTTGTCAAGGCATTTTTGGAAAGAACATGCAATGTGGGTTAGTAGGTGATGGCTCGAATAAGTGATTTCCAGGTAGTGAATTTTACTAATTCTGTGAGACTTGAGTCGTCTGCTAGTAACTTTGTGTATGCAACGTTGACACCGGATGGACGGATTTCAGCCATCTGTGTCTACATCCCACTAGTTCAAAATATTTGTGGTGTTGTGCTCTGAGTTGTACAGAAGTGCAGGAACCTTAACCTGATTGTATTTTTAGGCGGGTAGCGAGCTGTGGATTAGTTTGCTTGGTCTGCAGGATTATGGTCTTGGTCACCATCACAGGCTTGATTGTAACTTAAAGAGCCCATGAAGGGTCGTGTAGATGAAGCTGTGTGTAGCTCTTTTATGTGGGAATAGATTTTCCACACGGTTGGAAGAAGAGGAAGGGCGTATAGGATTCTCTTACTATGTTGGTAAGCATGTTGTAAACTGGAGGTCGGTTTTTTTTTCATTCCCTAGACATACATCCTCCTATAATGACCCATCCTTTCTGGGCATAGGGTGCCACTTGTGAGGACCATTAATTTTGGCATCTAGGCTTTGTGGAACTCTCAGATATCTCATCCCAGGCAAGGAGTAGGATTATCGAGCTTGAGCATCAAGTTCTGGTATAAGATGTGCTATACGCTCAAATTGGAGTGATATTCTGCAACATCTGGTGTAGGGATGTCTCCCTATTGTCTGGGATTGGTTGCACTCAATTTTGGTAGGTAAGCAAACAGGTGAGACCATCAATAGACTCTACATGGTAGCCTCTCTCAGTAGCTCTCCTCCTGCCATCCATAATAAGAACACTGAACAAGTCTTTAGTGAGTAGGGAGAGCTGGGTCCTTTGATGTTGAAACATTTCGAAGAAAGCAGATCTGGCTAGAGACTTGTTACTTTGGTCATCTAGAATTGCATAGATCTTGATTGGCTTGTGTCTTTGTGGCCGGTTCGGTTAGAGACTCTGACTGGCATATTTTGGAGCAAGGACCTGCCACTGTTGTCCTTTGCAGACATCGTTTCATGAGAAGTTAACTGCTGGTGTATAGTACTAGCATTACATCTCTCCATTCACCTTGTTCTTCAGTGCTTTCTGCATGTAGTAAGTCCATGGGCTGGACCGGGGTGTTAAAGCTGTGTTGTTAATCTGTTCTGTCACATTCCAGTACATTTTACAACTGACCTTACAGTCTTGGCAAAGTGTGGATGTAGTCAAGCAACATTGTAGCATATGATGTTCTCTTGAGGAGGTTTTTAGTTCTTCTATCAACTTTTCCCTGAAGGTCTCTGCATTCTCGGTTGGGAATGTGGCTTCCTGTGCAGGGGCCCACTGCTACTGGGATCCTTGATCGTGGCTTCCTTGGTGTAAGGAGGTGATAGACTGTGAGAGTATTCTGTAGGGTGAGATATTGGTGGGTGTGTATCGGGCTGGGGGGTTGATGTTGGCGTAAGTCATGGATGGTGCTGGGTATGATGTGGTATCACCTGTGGTCATGGGGGGTTTATTGCATATACTGCGGTGGTGCATGGCCGTTTGCGTTAGTTGTCTGTTGTGGTTAATCAAAGTTCATCATATACAAATCATTAGGGAGGACTTGGCTTCTGAATGTGTAGCTTTGTGGTTTATACCTGGACCCATGGGTGATCCCACGTTGCGGGGTGGGGATGTTATTGTGCGGGGGGTCGTGTGGTGTGGTACGCGGGCAACACTAAACAGGGGGATTGTTTGGCTAGGCCTGGGTGTGTGAGGCTGAGGCGGGGGGCTTAACGGGTGGGCCTGGAGCTTAGGTTGGGAGGGGAGAGTTACAGGGGCGGGTTGACGGTAGTGCGGAGGAGTGGGTAGGCAGTCATTGGCGGGGGGGTATAACGCGAGTGCGAGTGACGAGGCGGTTACTGGATCCTTGAATGGAGATGGCGTCAAGACGCTGGGGTGGGCTTGACCGAGGTTCGGGGTTTTGGTTGGGGTAGGTACGCTGATTGCCGACTGAGCCTGGCTCAGCAATGAGGTCCTTGGTACGAGCCACTGTACTAGGGTTCAATCTATTGACACATGACATCTCCAAGTTCTGAGTTGTATTCTGGACAAAGAGGAATCGCCAAGGCTTTTATAGTTTTTTAACCGGATCGATAGCTGAACTTTACAAGTCCTTTGTTGACAGCCTCATGTCATAGAAAGAAAAACTTATATGCTAAAGTCTGTTGGTGGCTTGATTTGCACTGAATTGGGTCGCTTGAGAATTGTTCTTGGTGGTGAGTGAGGTGTATGAGCTTTCCGCGGTTAGGAATCTTTGCCATCAGTCCTGTCTGTATCTTACCGTTAGGGTGTTTGTGAAAAAGACTTCCTCCAATGCTGGAATGAAGATTGGATTCTTTGTGGAGTGGTGAAGTCCTCTTGAGCTGTGTCAAGCTGCCTCTGCACCCTCTTAGTTGTTGAACTGGTGGTCTGAATTCAGTTCCTGTCGGGCAGGATTGGATGTATTGGGGGTGGCTCATGCGGATGAGTGAGGTGGTTTCTCGAGCAGAAAGAGGAGAGAGCATGCTAATGGAGTGTGAAGGTACGTATTGACTGTGCGCTGTGTTGTGGATCCGTGAGGGCTTTGCTCCTTGGCCCATGGCACTGTATCTGTGGCCATTGGGGGCACTACAGGGGTTGGGATGTCGCGGGAGTTGTGTGTTACTGCTTCAGCGTGGGCAGGGCTGCGGGAGCGGGCGCTTGAGGCGTGCTGCCGTCCTGGAGGGTCGGTGTTTAATGGCACGTGGCCTGTCCTGCTTAAATTGAGGCCTCTTTGTTGTGCTTTCTTCTGCTTGAGGGATGGATTGTTGTCGTACCTCTACCTGCTTCAGGGAACTTGTTGTAATTCAGGTTACTATTCTCTTGGTCGAAGCGATAGCAGCTCAGTGCCTTTGCTGCCTGGCTGCCGCCTTGCTCAGGCTATGGAGCTGGGTTACACTGCACTGCCGACAAGAGGAGACTTTGGACGTAAGGTGCTGGCTTCTTGATCTTGTCTTTAGAGATGATGTGTGGCTTTGCGACAGGGTGGGACTGTTTAGGAGAGTTGCTGTAGTTGCTTGCGTTGCTGGTGACTGCAGTGCAAACGGGCGCCATTGACCTCTGATTAGTTGAATCTTCTTCCTATTGTTTTTTAGCTGTTGTTTTTCTGTTCCTGCCCCACTTCCACGTACCCGTTGGGGTCTATGTGGAGCTCGGACAGGCTGCTATTTCGCCAACACTAAAGGACAGGTCGTGGCAAATAATTAACGTACAACCGTTGTTTGTTGAAGGTCTGGTGTTTTATTTAAAACAGCGATGTAGGGATTGGGGTGAGGGTTTTAAAACTGATGGACAAACAAAAATGTACATTTAGAATACACCAAAGGCTTGTTTTTTTGTATCTATAAAACATATTTTTATAATCAGTGTTTGTATCCAAAGTGATTTATTTACAGTTATTCTTTTCTTAGGTGGTGGATCTAACAGGCCCTTTGGGAATTGCGGTAGTATATGCTACGCTGTTGTTGCGGGAGTTGTATGTCTCTATTTATTGGGCAGTTTAGGGGTAGTGCAAGGGAGGAGGTTGAGGTGTGTGTGAGTGTCATGGGGCATCTTATCAGTAACAGTGTCTGGCACATTTTGTGGCGGATTACATAGTGCAGTGGAGGAGTGGGCGGAGGTCGCGACGAGGGCAGACTTGTGGGTGTGGGTTAGGGGGTGGGGTTTATTGGTGGGGAGGAGAACCCATGTTGGCTAAAAGTATCGGCCGCTTGCAACAGGATACTAGTCTGGGGTGAATCCGGTCTATTCTAAGGGCACTAGGTGGCGACACTATGGATGGATGGAAAAAGTTATTGAATGCTGGTCTTAATGTGGGATGTACTGGTATGTTTGGTGTATGTGAGGGGAGTTTGTGCTGGTATTGGCTAAGGATGTGCCGGAGGTTTGGGTGTTGTCTTTTCGGTTGTTTGACTGGTAGGCCCCATCCGCCTGAACTCCGGGACGTTCGAGTATGGAAAGGGACTTAATTCGGTTTAGCCACAGATTTACCTGCATTTGGACCTATGGAGCTGAGCTGAAATCAGCCGTTGTAGCTAGGAGAGAGGTAGGTGAGGGATAGTGGGGGGGGTGTTTATTTAGAGTGGGTCTTTGTGGAGGGGATCAGTGTGGTGCGTCGGGGGCAGTTGGGGTGCGGTGTTTATCTTTTATAGCATTGGTTTTGTTGGTTTTTTGGGTTGCTTGTTTGGTACGGGGAGCTGGTGGTTTATGGATAGCTGGTATGTGAGGCTGGGAGGGGTTATTTAGGGCGAGGTCAGTTGTCAGGGCGGTGGGGGTCGATGAGCATCCATATCAGTGCATATCTCGGGTTGGGGGGGGCCAGACCGCTCTCTCTAGGTATTGTTTTGTGCGGGCTGCGGAGTCGGTGGGACAGAGTTGGCTTACTCTTGTAGATTGGCGTTGACCAGTGTCTGTGGTCAGTCTTGTGGCTAAGAATGAGGCTTGGGGTTGGTGGCGACTGCGTGAGTCTGTTGGGTAAGGTCTGGTTGACTGCGTGGATAAGGATTTTCGGTGTTGAGAGGCGTTCGTTCTCCTATGAAATAACCAATTTGGATTATATTTTCTTATGGGGACTTCGCTGGTGGTTGATTCTCTGTTACTTCTTTTTGGAAATATATTAGGGTACGTCCAATGGGCAAGGGTTTGCATGTAATATCTGTCAGGCCATGTTCAACTCTGATTGTTGAGAAACTCCATCGGGGTAAAAACCATCGGGTTTTCATGCACAATAGTGTAGGGATTGTGATATGTTACCCGCCCAGTTGGCAGTCTGGCTCGAGGGGTCGGGGTGGAACGGGGGGCTCATCGGGGGTGGGGTTGTAAAAATTTTACTTGAAGTGTTCAGTGGCTCTAGCGGCCACAGGGTTTTCCAGGGCTGAATGTGTGGCTATTCAACTTTTTAAGGGAATATGGGATAGGTTAGGGAGAGGGATATTTGAGCGGAGGATCGCAGTATTTCCAGCGTTCTGTATAGCAGCCCCCATATCCAGTCTAAATGTGGTTATAGTCGGGCCGGTGTTCTGTTTAACTGAATGCTTGAGGCGGGGTCTTTACGGAGGCGGTCTTCCCTGACCGTTTTTTGTCAGGTCTGGGGTGTTTCCAACGGAAAGGGTGGGTGCGTTGTTCAGTCGAAACTCGTTTCATTGGGGGGGTACCATAATTGTGTGTTGGGGTGGTACGTCCTTAGGATATATGAGTTCATGGAAGATTCATTTTCTAGGCCTGGGGTTAGTGGTTTTGGATGCTGGAGGATTCCGTTTGGGTGGGATTCACCGTGGAGGTGTAGCTAGTAGTGAATGTTGGATTTCTGATGGCTTTTTTAGGGTGTTGTGGTACCATTTCGGTAATTGTAAAGTGGGGATGGGGGCAGGTCCTACTGTGGGCCTTGGGGGATTTGGGGGGCGAACGATTATGATTGGTGTGAGGAAGGGGGGGTGGTTGGTTTAGTGGACTAACGGGGCGTGGGGGGTTTAAGTGGCTGGTATGGGTGGGGGTGGTGGGGGGGTTGCTTTGCCTAGAGGTGAGGGGTTAAGGTAGTTTGAGTAGGGGAGTCGTGTGGGCGTGTAATTGGTTTTGGGGGCTGGGGGAAGGCAGGGTGGAGGTTCGTCCAGAGGGGGGAGTTGGCGGCGGGGGGGCGTTTAGGGCAGGCTATTGGGTGGGCAGATGTTGGAGTTTTTTTTGGGGATTGGTGCTGTGCGTAAGGGGTGTGGCACCCACGGCGTGTGGACTGGGGTTGTCGTTTTGTGGGTTATTCTTAGGGGGTGAAATAGGTTGGGGGTGGGACGGGAGGGTGTCTCGGGCTGCGTGGAATGGGGTGTTGGGTAATGTGATGTGGTTTGGATGGGACAGGTTGGTGGGGGAGGGGAGTAGGATTGTGGAGTCAGTGTAGGCGGGTGCTGGCGTTGTTGTGGTTATCGTGATTGGGTCTGGGTCTGGGCTGGTCGCCGTGATGGGAGTCTTTGGTCAAGGTAGGAGTGCTCTAGTTTGGGGGGGGAGGGGGGTGTTCTGTAGGGTGGCGGGACGGTGGGTGTAGCAGGGGGGGGGTGTTGGGTTCCTAGTCTGTTGTTTTGTAATTGTCGGGGTGCGGGTGGGGTGATTGGCATTTTTTGTTATCCGTAAAGTTTTCCGGGCTGGTGGTTTTTGGCTTCTATCCATTATCCAAGAGAGAAGGATGTGTTATAAGAAGAGGGAAGATGCATCTGAGCCGCCTGGTATATACGGGTATTAGCGGCTGGCTGGAGCTGGATGTAAGCAGGTATTGGAAATTAGTCTGAGTGAAATAAATATAAATAAAACGGATAAACTGTATTGGGTTTATAGGGTTTCCTTACGCCATTCTACTTTGGGCGCGCTGGGTTTGTTATTGGGGAGTGGGCGGTTGACGGGAGTGGTGGACTTTGCATTCCATGCAGTGAGAGCACAAGGGTAGAGGGCTGAGACGGGCGTCCGCGTATATATAAATATATTTGGATAAAGGGATCGCGCGGTTGCGTTGCTCGTCTGGCTTGGCACATATACTTAAAGAATATTTTGGCGGTGTACGTTTCTGGGGGCAGTCTCTGCCCCCGTTGGTGAGTGGTTCTGCGGGTCCGCCATCAGTGGGTGGATCTTTGCATACCGGATTGCTAACTGGAGGGAGATGGGAGGAGGAAGGGTGCTCGGTCGGGGTGGGGCGCGTTTGGTGGCAAAATTCATTGTGGTGCAGGGGGGGGTCGATGTATTGGCTGCGCGTGCTGAGTGTTTTAAGTGTGATGATGTGAGCGCTTGGGTTCAGAAGAACTATCATGCGTGGGCGCTGTTGTGGGGGTGAATGGTTACCTTAGGTAATGGGGTGGTCGGGTTCGTTGTGATGGTTGCGGGTTGGTAGGTTTTTGTGTTGGTTGTTTCCGGTTGTGGGGGGGGTTGGGGGGTTGGGGTGTGGTGGGGGTGCGGGGGTGTTGGTGTGGTCAGCTGTGTCAAGGGTGTTGGGGGTGTGGGACACGATAGGGGGGTTATAAGTGGGTGTTGGGGGCTAGGTGAGGGGGGGTGGGCGGTGGGGGGTAAAGGTGGAATGGTGGTGTGGTGTGTTGGGGGGTTGCTTTTCTGTGCTCTTTTTTTCTAGGCCTGTTTCCGGTTTACGAGGTAGGGAGGTGGTTTTTGGGCAACTTCACGTAAGGGGTGGTTGGCGATTGGTTATTGTCTAGGTTGTGGGTTTGGGCATGTTAGGGGGCTATTGAGTATTGGGTCTGGGGGGGGTCTTAGTTTATTTTTTAGCCAAAAATGAATCATTGGGGGGTTAATTGTGTAATGGTTCTTTGTAGAGAGGGGGAGTCAGCGGGCTGGGGGTATGGAGAGGGAATTTGGTAGATTGGGCAAAGTCCATGGGAGATGTTTGGTGTTGCGGTGGGGGAGGGCCTGAGGCTGACCTCTCGGGGAGTGCCTATGCCGGGCCGCGGACTAGTTGCGGGTCCAAATGGGCTGGAAGGCAGAGGGTATAACTGAAGCACTGATGGCGCCTGGATCACAGCATATGGTTGTGGGGTGGTTTATCTGTCCGGAAATTGGGTTTAGTGAGGGTGTAGGTGCCGTTCGGGGTAGGGGGGCGCGGGGTTGTTGATACTTGGGTGGGTGCCACTCGGACTGAGGTTTGGGGTTGTGGGTTTTGTTGTGTCAGGTGAGAGTTGTGGAAGGGTTGGGTGAGCATGTGAGAGGGAATTTGCATGGGTATAATATAATTTGAGTGCTATGTGGAAGTTGTGGGGCTTTAGTGAACATTATCAGTGGGGCTATTAAATAATATATTGTGGGACTATACCTTGGCTGGGAAGGCATGGTTTAGGGGGTAGGAGGGTGCGGGCTATGCAAGGTTCTAGTCTAATTCAGACAGGGTCGGCAGCGGCTGGGCAGGGGAAGGGGCCGCCTGTGCCGATGGTAAGGTCGATGCTAGCAATAAACGTAGGGGTGGTTTCAGTCGCGTGAAGCAGGCGAGGTGGACTTATTATGGCCGGCGCCTGCACGGTATAGTTCGATGCTTTGGGATGATCTAGAGACTGACCTAGAAAGATGGAGGGTCTAGGCTTAAGCGGGAGCGCCTGACCGGTGGGCTTGTTGCCCTGGGCACTGCAGAGCGCACCTGGGGCAGGGTCGGTATCAGCTCCAGCTTCCTATGTAGGAATTGGCATCGGGTGTCTGTTATCCCTGTGGGGTTGCGGGATGGCGGGGTCGTGCAAGCCCAGCGGCACGAGGGAGGGGCTCGTGGTTTGAGGTGCTATGAAGGAGGGCCGCCCGATAAGGCATTCACATTAGGTGCCATGGGTTATCTGAAACAACGCGCTAAGCCCGGTTGCATGTCCATCTGAATATACATTCAGCCGTTGCTGTGCCTCGTCAAGGCGTCTCTTAGCGTAAACCAGGGAAAGAAAGAGGAAATAGAGTGATTTCAAACAACGCCTGGGCAGTAGAGGAAGCACATCACCCATTCGATGGGGGGTAAAGACAAGGGAGATCTCATTACCTGCGCGTGTTCAGGCTGGAGGTAGCCCTCACATAATAGTCCCAATACTCAAGTGTTATCGATTTAATATATTTAAACCCCCCCCCACCCCCCCCCCCCCCCCCCCGCTTCCCCCCCCCCCCCCCCCCCCCCCCCCCCCCTCCCCCCCCCCCCCCCCACCCCCACCCCCACCGCCCCCCCCCCCCTCCCCCCCCGCCCCCGGGAATGAAGCTCAAGCTAAGGAATACTCCTGAACCGTGAGAATTCAAATAGGAGTCTTTCTCATTCTCTTACCCTTAAGACTGGAGAGGGCTTGCTGGATGGGGAATATTGCTGGCTGTACTGTGGAGTGTAATTAATTGTACCGAAGTTTGAATTTCCAAAGGATTGCATTGCAGGGATACAAGAGACCTCAGAATGACAGCATTGTTTAGTGAAGGTAAGCTGATAAGCAATCTTGTATTATTTTACCTTTCCTAAATGCTGCTGGTTTTTTCATAGGACTCCTGTTCAGTATAGGTTACATTCACATAATGTTTATCTATCTATCTATCATCTTTCTTTCTTTCTTTCTTTCTATCTATCTATCTATCTATCTATCTATCTATCTATCTATCTATCTATCTATCTTTGACTCCTGTTTAGCATAGGTTACATTCATATAACACATCCATCTCTAGCTCCATTATATATTATATATGTTTTTATTTACATGTAAATATTTATAAATATATAAAAAGAAATTCTAAATAAATAAATAATGGAGCTAGAGATGGATACATTATATGAATGTAACCCATACAGGATAGATAGATAGATAGATAGATAGATAGATAGATAGATAGATAGATAGATAGATAGATAGATACTGCAATATTTTCCATTACACAATCTAGATTTTGGATGTATAGAACAGCTCTTTTTTCTTCATGGAAGTTTTGCTGCACAGATATGTTAATATTATCAAGCGAATATTATGCATTGTAAGTCAAAGCATGATTTACATAAAGAACATAGACTGATGTAAAGGTTTTAGGATGATTAAAGAATAAGAGATGGAGAATTACAATGATATGCACTACCCTCGCAACTACAGTGCATACATAGCACAAAGTAGGTCAGGAATCCAGAAGGACACTTGGGAGACAGCTACCGGATCTTGCGGTGAATCAGTCCCATGGGTACCCTCAGCTCTCTGCTTTATATGGCATGATAAAGTCGTTTTTGTGTGTGATATTACAGCTGACTGTGCTCTTCATGTGGTGGGTTTACGTGTTTCCTTCTGGAAGAAGTTACCAGTGCAGTATTTTAGGGTACTTAATAAATTTATGGTTCGGATGCTTCATTTTTAGCTGCACCCTCTAAAGACGTGGTGTGAACCAACGGGCTGTAGCTGTGTTATATTATCCTTTACCTAAATTTATAGAGTAAAACATGAGCATTAAGCTTCTACTGTGATAAACAGCTAATAGGGACCTCAAGCCTGGATGCAGCTCTGGCTTAGTTTTAACCAGCGGACGTATTCCCACCTTAGCCTGGGAAACATTTGCAGTGGTGCGCTGCCTGTTATGCAATATTTCGCAGTCATGATACTGGGGGTCAGCATGCTCAACACCATGACGGCAGGCAAGCCTAGGGAATGCACACAGACGCCCACCAGTCTCAGGATTGTGGGGGTTAGGGGCACTGACTGACATAGGAGGCAATCCCTGACACCTGACTAAAAGTTACATGTATTTGTTCTAAGGAATTACAGCTGAATAAAACTTGTCTTCATTTTTCTTACTGATACAGACCTGGTCTAAATGTCACATATATCTCAGATATAAGAGAGGTGGATGAATGAATGGATGGATAAATAGATGATTGGTAGATAAATAGACAGATAGACAGACAGATACGCACAAAGTTTATAGTACACAATTTCATCTGTGTAGCAATACTATTAAAAGATTATGCAAACTGATTTGTAAAAGCAGAGTATAATGTGGATAATGTGGACCAGGTTATAGTTAGATAAATAGATAGATAGATAGATAGATAGATAGATAGATAGATAGATAGATAGATAGATAGATAGATAGATAGATAGATAGATTTTGGGATATAGGATATAAATGTGAACACCTATGTGCTTGGAAGACTGTAAAATGAAGCAGGTTATATTTCAAGGAGAAGGAGGAAATCATGTTGAATTATGTGTACAGTTTATTTCTATTCAAATTCTTTCATTATTCTGGTGTAGGGTGTTATTTGTGATTCATCACTTATCCCTACCTACAAGTCCATCTCTGTTTAAATCCATATGAAACAAAAGAATAATATGACATGGCTTACGAATTGAATATGTTTTGCATTGTGTTGCAGAGAGCAGGGTGGATATGTATATATGCATTGAGGTTGTCAGATTTATTTGCACTAGAGGCACTGGAATGGACTAGTTCCAAAACATGTCTTACTGATAATATCTCTGAAAATGAGAGAGGTACAATCTCATATATATTCCACAGCATACTGTATGGGGCACAGGGTATGTTTTTATTACATCCTTCAGCAATGCAATTCATTCTGGTAAGACCCTATAAGAATAATCTGCACTTTTAGCCACCATCCCCTGGTATTAACTTTGCACATTTGTGTTATTTTCCCTGAACGATTTGCTAATCTGGTGAAATTACTGTTTTACTGCAGCCTTATTAGATCATGTGAAACTCTTTTTGGGCCTACTGAACATCATTTCTATTCTATCAATCACTGTTCAGGATGAACAGAATGCAGCAATATAGGATATTTATTTGCATTGAGGTTAATGTAATTCATAGCACCTATAGTGCGACTGGAGCTTTGTTATCTTGTCAGAGCTATTTAACCAAATACAATCCAGGCATGTGAATTATTCTACACCAATATCATATTATAGATTTCACTTTTCTGGGATATTTTAGCCTTCCTTACCTAACTGAAGTAATGTGGTCTATTGAACTTTCATTATCCAAGATTCAGCATTATTGATTTAGATTTTGTCTGTATGGGAAAGGAAAAGGATTAATGTCAACACTGTTGGATTTGGATTTTGAGCTTTGATGTTCACTTATGAGGCCTGTGCTATATAAATATTATGCTATGCAGTGTTCTCCTTAATTATGGAAGGTTGGCATTTTGTGAACAGTATACCAAAGGAATGACATCTTCTAATAATAGTGTTAAAAAGTCTGCACTTTTTTTGCCTTTGCAACATATTTTCAGCTGTGGCCTTGTTCCTGAAAGGCATAATTTATCTTCAATAGGAAAAGTAATAAGAAAAATACAGATCACACAGTAATTGAGAGACAGTAGGCTCTGGATTATGTGGTTTATGGTTCTTGGTACGTATGAAATACCATTTTTACTAATTAGTAAAAATTCCAGCATAAGAATACAAAATCCTTGCAGCCTTTTGCTCATATCCATACCTTCTCCCCCATCTTCTCAAATACTGTATCAGTTAATGAATGAATAAATAAACAGGCAATTCATAATTGAGCATCAGGTCCTAACCATTATCTTCTAAGCTTTAGCAGCATCCAGAACTTCTAATTGCTCTCAATCACAAATACCACCAGACTTCCCACCTAAGGTGAATAACAACCCAGAATCCACACAAAAGCATAGGAATCCAGTCTTGCCATCCATTAGTCCACTGAGCATACCTAGCTCACATCTTAGCCAACAGAGCTACTAAAATTATCCATAAAGGACATCTCATTTATGCTTGAAAAATAGAAAATTCAAACCTTAAGTTGTTTACCGTGTTGAAGTTAAAAGATTAAGAGACTGTCTGCTTTGAGGGCTTCTCAAAAATATGCTCATCAGACAAGCTGATGTGGATAATTGAAGTTGTAGCAGCATGTTTTACTTATATAGGTTGTCCAAATCATATTTTTAGTGTGGTAGTCGTGAAAGACATGCTTCACTAATAGACAAAGTATTTCCATTGTTAAAAAGCTTTATTAATTTGCTAGGATTTAAAAGGGATGTACTCATGTGCTCTCCTTTCCTTCAGGAGCACTGCAGGAAAAGCAAATATAAACTTCATAGCACAGGAAAATAAATGCTTCCTTCCAATTAGCAATTGTTTGACATTAATACAAACAAAATACACAAAGACATACGTGTAACCAAGGAATAGTCTTAACACATATAGGGCTTAATGTATATAGTGTCGGACTGGTATGCCAAGTCCCCACCACAGGAGTTGATTTTAGGGGCCCACTTTGCCTTGCTGTCTCTGCCATCTGTACAGTGTCCCGTCCAATTTCAACTCAATTTATGCAGACTGATGTGATGACATCATTACTCTAATCTGTAATCAAGATAGTGCTTCCAAGTCACCCTCAACTAACTGTAGCAGGACATTGGTAGTAAACATAAAAGATCTAAAGATATATGTCCCTCCCTCCCCGAATTATACATTTTCTATAAATAAAAACATATCAAGAGCTATAACATAAAGTACTTAGTACAAAACCATAAAATAACTTCACAAAACCATAATACCAAGGCCAATATGATGAATCATTCTAGTAGGACCAAATACCACAACATCATGACCACATATCACCACCACATAGTAACTGAATAATACCACCACACCATGACCACATATCACCACCACATAGTGACTGAATAATATCACAACATCATGGCCACATATCACCTCCACATAGTAACTGAATAATACCACCACACCATGATCACATATTACCACCACATAGTGACTGAATACTACCACCACATCCTTACTGAATATAAACCATCACACTTTGCACACGTATAAGTGATTACAGTTCAGTTATATTTAATGACTCACAGGTGATGTTTCTCCATCAGTCCAGACCTTCATAGTGACTTTTGACCAACACTTGTCCCTGCAGATTTGGACACAAATATCTTAGAATCCTCACTTTTCCAGCACCTCTTTACTTTTTCTCAGCTCTGTACAAACTTCTCAAGGGTGAGAGAGTGGGTTCAGACCACAGCTTAGAGGTCCAGTCTCCAAGGAACAAAGGACTAACCCCCTGGAGATTGTTCTACAGCTTTGGTCTTTACCTCTCAGAATCATACTGTGCAGTCCGAAATCCTTCCCCTGCACCAGAAGATCAGCCTCAGGCATGATACATGTTCTTCAGGGGATGAAGGTGATGGAGTTCAGTATTGTCATGCTTTTGTAGTTTCGGTTTTTTCTAGATTTCCCCTTTGGATTATGATGAATTTATTGAACCAGCATGGAAGAAGAGGGCTGGTGTCGGGGAGAGTTTCTTTAAATAAAGTGTTTTTGTGTTGTGTCCATGTATTTTTTTACTGTTTATTTCCATTTATTGTTAGTAATAGAGGTGTCTGACAGATGCCTCTAGATGACTAGTGCTGGGAGTTGGTGTCAGCTTTGGGGTGACAAAAAAACACCACTGGCTGACACCAAAACTCAGCACTAGTAATAGAGAGATGTCAGTCAGACACCTCTATTACTAACACTGGAAAAATAGTAGTAAAAAATACACTGAAAAAACACTTTAATTAAATAAACACTCCTCGACAACATCCCTCATTGACCATTTTATTAACAAAATGAATCCAACACTGGTTCAACACAGTCCAGGGGTAAAATACAGAAATACTAAATAGCATGTGACTGATGGCTATTTATAATGTCTAGGGCAGCATACGTCAGCAGAATACGGAAAATGGCCATACAGATAGGTATACCCCCTTTTAGATAAGTAGTCCCCTAAATTAGGGGCTTCAGGTAGGTGGCTACGCAAGCACTAGGTAGATAGGTAAATGGGCAAGGACCCCAGGTAGGTAGATAGACACTAAGTAGATAGGCCACAAGCAGGTTGGTGGGTAGGCCCAAGGTAAGTAGGTTGGTAGACCCTAGATAGGTAGCCCCCAAGTAGGTAGGTTTGTAGGTCCCTGGTAGGTAGGCATTAGATAAGCCCCAGTTAGGTAGGCAGCAGTTAAGCCACAGGTATTTAGGTAATAGATTGGCCCCAGGTAGGTAGTTATGCCATAGGTATGTTTAAAGATTGGTCCTAGATAGGTAGGCAGACAGTAGTTAGGCCCCAGGTAGGTATGAAGATTACCCCTAGGTAGGTAGGCAGTAGTTATGCCCATGGTAGGTAGGTAGATTGCCACCAGATAGATAGGTAGCTTGTCCCCAGGTAAGTAGGTGGATTGCCCCCCAGGTAGGTAGGTAGATTACCCCCAGGTAGGTGGATTGTCCCCAGGTACATAGGTAGTCCTCAGGTAGGTAGGTAAATTGCCCCCAGATAGGTAGATTGCCCCCAAGCAGGTCAGACCCCATTGGGTGAAAAGAAAATGCATTAATCACTGCAGTTATCGTAAGGTCAATAACCAATCTGGCTCCTTTAATTCATTAAAAAAAAATCACTGCAACAATACAATGGCCTTCAATATTCCTATAATAATATAATAACATGTAACTTTTAATAATAATCCAGATAAACGACAAAATTCATACCTAATAGAGAATAGGGATAATAAGGAGAACTTGCCATTTGATGTTGATTCTCAGACCAAGGTAGTTCCCCACTATAGGGTAGCATTCTTAAAGTGTAGGTAGAGTCCACCAATTCACAGTGGTTTTCTCAGAAGAAAATGGTATCCACCTATGCAGCTTCTGGTTACTAAAATTCTATGGATAAATTCTATGGATAAAATAATCCACTTGTCCAGCCAGAATTTTCTCCAAAAATAACATATATAGGGTCAAAACAGATGCAAAATCTAACCCTGTAAACAGGACCCTACAAGGAAGACTGTCCCTTAGTGGAGCAAGCGCCCCAGAAAGGGCGACCCCACAGATTAACCCTTGCTTCACCCTACCTATAACCCTATAAAAGTAACAATTCTGTACACGTTTCATCCAAAAAGGGCTCGTCAGTAGGAAAATAATCAGACCACAGTGAAGAAAGTGATAAGCATAATTGAGACAATCCTGTGTGTGACAGGAAAAGATGCTACCATTTTATTTGTAATACGGACTCATGGAAACCAGATTGTGATAGCTTCTTCAAGTTTGGTAAGACTATTTGCCCTAGAAAATGTATGACAAATACCTATTTGTGGTTTACCAACTTTTCTTAATTTTATCATGCACTAAGTGAATTTATAGTAGACTAGGGCTTGAATACATATAAATGAAATAGTAAGATTAGCTGTACTGTAGAGAAGCTAAGTCACGAGTGGAAATTCAGACTGTCTCAGACTTCTATCAGATACTAACATAAAATGTAGCTGATACTGAAGAACAGCAATTGAAATTGGTTATTTTGAATTCTTAAAGGCCAGTACACCATCTGTGCAGAAATTGTACACATTCACTTTCAATTCTATAAAAAAACTTTTCATCACTATACATACAAAATTCTACAGTTGTTTAGGTTATTTTTAATCTAGGTCCTATTAAATTGAGCCTAGAGGTAAGTAATTCATTCTGAAGTTGACTTTAAATAGAGTTATCTTCCAATAAACCTTGGAGAAACATTTTGAGTCTGGACAAGTAAAGGAACCACAGTAACTCTGGAGGGTCATTTCAAGACTCCTCAAAAAAATAAAAGTCAGTTATAGGGGTTGTCATATCTAGTTGTTTTCATTATTCACAGCCTCTTGAGGCTACTATTTCCTGTTCAGGTTGTGGGTGGGTCCACAGCAGTGACTGAAAATTCAGCTCTGCTAGCTCCTACTCCTATGAATATACTGTAGCAGAGTATATCTTGACCATGATATCACAATTTTTTTTGTGCTGTGATATCATGGTGTACTTGTCAAGTTACATATGTAGCTGAGCCTATTAGAGGGACATTGGTGATAGAGAGGTTTTGAAAAACAATGTCACTGTCCAAGCAGGCTTTCTGTATATAATTGTGAGTTAGGAGACCTGTCTTTGTCATGAGAGTAAGCTTCTAGTGAGAGAAAAATATCTTACATGCTGCCAAGACACACTGTTAGCTGCAGAGAAACTCAGTTATTCTTGATGTGCTTACAAATACATATGCTCTGCAGACCTGATAGGATGGTACAAAGCCGCTCCTCAGTAACTCTAAGGGTTAAAATTGAGAAGTAGTAAGAAGATAAGAGTAGAGAGTGGGAAACAAGCTGTGTCCTATTGATTAGATACAGAAGAGAGTGATGTCACCAGCACGGCCACTGCTAGAGCAGAGAGAGCTGGTTGGTAACTAGAGGAGCTTGTGTAAACAAGCAGGAGATAAGAACTGCTCTAACTCTGAAATGTAGCGAACATTGGAAGAGCAATGTACTTGGTAAAAGTCTTTATTAATCTCTGCCAACATGTTTAAAGCTAATTAATGAGATAGGAATACCCCATTTAAGGGTTATCCATAGAAGTTAAGCAGTAACTGGAAAATAAACAAATGACTAATAATAATGTAAGGAACTCCAAAAAAGAAAGATGGTTTTCCAGGAATGATTTTCTGGATTTGCTTTTCTTCTCCAGTGTGAAAAAAGACCTGGGTCAATACAATAAATAATATAAAAATAACATGGCCTTGGAAAGAAAGTCAGAGTCAACAAGGAAGAGTGGGTCATTTTAATTGTAAATTCAGTTCTTTGTGATAGAAATGCAACAATTTTATTTATCGTCTTTCAATTCACGTGTAAATGTATATTGTGTTTAAATCCCAGTGGCTGTTTACTAAAGATCTATACAGCTATTGAAGCCACCTAGTGTCCCTTCTGCTGTATAAGCAGTTCACATTTTCTTTATCATGGATTGAATAAATTGTAGAGTATCTGTCTTTGAAATTGATATAAATATTGCAATCTACTGCAAATATTGCATACATTTGAATTTAAACAAGTAAAATGAATGACTTTTAAAGCTTAAACATAGATACTTAAAATTATATTATCCAGTTATATTTAAATCAAACAATGATAAAGAAATGAGTAGAGATCTATAATAAAATGTAGCATGAAATGTCAGATATTAAGACATATAGGGTGGTGTGTATGAAATTTGACGTTTAAACGCCAAATTTCATGCGTATCATAATAGCATAGAATGCACCTGATTTATGAACCGCTCTACAGCGGATCATAAATCAGGCGCATTCTAGCGTTAGTACAACACTTCTGGCTCAGGTAAACCACTTTGAAAATGGTATACCTGTTCCAGCAGTAATGCGCCTAGAAATGCCATAATGCAGCCATAAATCTGTAGCTTTGTACGGTTTTAGTGCGCCCTGCCGCTCGCATGCCCCCAAAATCAGGCGCAATACAAAGTGCCGCAGGCGCTATGTAATGTGCCTGATAATGGCGTACAGGACATTTATTCATGTAGCGAACGGGGCTGCACCTGATATCAGAGTGAAAAGACACCAAATATTTGGCGCAGCCCCGTTCATACATGCCGTTCATACATGCCGCCCATAATCTATAATTCATAGTGTAACTACATTTGGAGAGATTTAAACTATCATCTTTACAAAATATAAAGATTATGCAAGCTTAAAAATTTATTATATATTTAATGTTAAATTTGTAGGATTTAGACTAACTTTTATTATCTAACCAACCAAATTTCTGCATAAATAAAGGAATACTAGCTTGAGCAAATAACAGTATAACAGCATGACACTTGTTGATATACCGACAGGGACCCCCACTTGTCATGAGAATGAATTTTCCAGATCATATGCAGCAAATTGCAACTCATCTCACAAAAGTCGTCCAGACACAGCTGTAGTGCTGGTCAGAGTGATCAACAGCGACAGAATTTGAGATATCACAAATTCTCATTGCTGGCTAAGCATATTCAGTTTCTTTTTTAGCAATATACAGTGGTCACTGAATACAAAATATTCATTGTTTCTGAGATGACTATTGTATGTTGATAACACTGCATGTTAAAACCATCAATCTATGGAAAACTATTTATGGATTCCGAAGCCCCCAAAACATCACCACAGCATAATGCAAAATATATTTTATAGAAAATTAGGCAGATAAATAATACAGATAAAGCAAACCCTTACATATGGAAGCCAAGGAGAGTAGCTGGAGGTTGTAAATCAATTTCTGTTTTGAGAATAGGAGCTTCTTTGGGCCATGGTCTTTATACACAATGTACTAGCAGATACAATGGACTCAACCACACTTGATGCCCAAAGGAGCTGCTCGCCCTGGCACATGAAAAGAGCAGTATAGGGCATGTAGTATCATATGGTACTGTAGAGGGGAGCCACTAGACTGCCAATCATTGCATGCACTTATCTAGTACAGATGTTTTTAAGTGCTGCGAAATATGTTGGCGCTATATAAATAAAGATTATTATTATTATTATTATTATGCTTTTAAAAGAAAATGTTCATGATAATTGACTGGATCTTCCAGTCAATCACGTGCCACAGATTGGCAGTATCTATGACAATGTATGTTAAGTGCAGTTTCAAAATACCATTCTAACTTGAGGAACCGCTGTAGAAGATTATCATAGCGATTGTTTTACATTAATCTACAGTTTTCTTGTACCAACTTCTGGGAACCTACAGTTTTATTCTGGGATCTGTCAGCAGTCATGAATTAAAAAAAAATCAAAAATACCCTCTTGTTCACCTATCTTAATTTAACCATCAACTGCGGCATAATATGGCTATTTTATTATTATTTATAAAGAAGAAATATAAAAATATTCTTTATCGCAGGTCCCTCCTGTACACAGAGCATAACTACTTGAATGATAACACATGGGAAGTAATCAACAAGATCTGCACAGGTATATCCAATATATTGAATGAGGTCATGAAGATATAAGATCCACCCTTCATATATGGTGATAATCACCCTAAATGTAACAATACTGCTACAATAATTGGATCTCATTTACTAAAACTGTTTATTAGAAATACTGGCCTTATTGTGCGTAGAAACCAATCTTAAGGCAGTTTTGATGAGTAGTGTGGAAATTAAAAAGTTTCTTATTACTTTCTGTGGGGAAACAAGGATAGTGTTTCTGTTTGAAACAAACCAGCTTATTCACTTGTTAGGGTTATGTTATAACTTCATTGTTGATGTTTTTGGGCATAAGGAGCGCTCATACTTTACACCTGTCATTCATTTATTGCAATGGGAAATTAATGGATCTATTTGTAGAACTTCCTAGCTTAATGGGGTGTTCTCACAAAGGAAGTTGCAGATTACAGGTCAGTTTATAGCTATAAACTGACCCTATCACAGAATGAGAACAACTGTTGCTTTTAAGACTTCATATAACCACTGACTAAATTCCTTTGATAACAGAAAATGTATAGTGCTGTTCCTTCCTCACTGTTTTAATTTTACTACCGCTTTATTTGAATATCCCTGACAAAATTAGGTATGTTAACTTGTCCCATGTGTTCTCATTCTTAGTTCTGGGCAAATCAAAGTGTATGTCTACTCTATAGGTCCAAGTACTTTGAAATACCCAGCCTACTATTGATTGTTTTTTATAGATTTTAATTAAAGAGAAAAACTCTAATACTATCCCCAAACCCAATCCTATACTGGTGTTAGGATTTTTTGCTGGCTTTTAATTGTTAACTAACCATTGCTGAATGCATCGTAATAACAGTGGCCCAGAAACTAAGCCCCAACAGGAGCAAGGAGGGACTGGGGATGTCAAGGAAAATTAAATTAAAAGCCAGTAAAGAATTAATTTCTGAGAATGTAGTTATTACTGCATGAAATCAGTGTAAAAGGGGTTGTCTTACTACATTGATTCATCTTACCTCAGTCCTGTTTTCTTGGTTTCACTTTGAATTCAGGGACATGTTTACTGGCTTCTACTAGGCAGCAGTAGAAGCCAGGTCTGTAACTATAGCAACCAGTGCTGGCAGCCTATCATGAGAGACTGAACAGGTCTGTAGCTACTGTATAGTGACCTGAGGAGCTGATGCAGCCGATACAAGAGGGGATATCTCAGAATAGGTAGGACACTGTTAATGGACATATATTGCAAAGTGACTTGTTTTTGCAAGATCTTTAACGTAAAAAGCAATCCTTGTAGTGAGACAACCCCTTTAAAGGGGTTGTCTCCCCTCAGAGTTTCATAGATGCATCCTGTCACTTTCTGGTCAGACTGTCTGTAATTAGCATACAAGCTCCATGCATTCACTCCGTATATTCAACTCCGTGTTTTCAGTCTGCTAATTAGTTTAGAATAGCTAAGAAGCTTCTCTAAAACTGCTAGCAGAATTTATTTAACCCCTTAACGACCGCGCAACCGTCTTTTGACGGCGGCCGGTGCGGGTCGTTTCGTCTGCAGCGACGTCTTTTGACGTCGCTGCAGACATCGGGGTTTTGCGGCGCCCGGCGCCACAGTCTGCGCTAGGATCGGGGCTGAACTACACAGCCCCGATCCCAGAGCATCTCCTGCAGGCATCGGGGAGCGAGGAAACCTCCGCAACCCGATGCTTTAACCCTTTGATTGCGGCGGTGCGTTACCGCAGCGCAATCAAAGGGATCCCCTGCTCTGTCGGGTGATCGAACGCCCGGTCACCCGACAGAGCTCAGGACCTGCTGCACAGTCCGCTCTGGGGACCTAGCATGGCCCCAGAGTTGTCTGTGTAAGAAGCCAGTGATTAGGATTGCACTGTGTGCTGTCCTAATCACTGCCTGTGTCAGACTGACACAGATTAGCATGTATTAGCATATATTAATATGCTAATACGTTACTAAGTTTAAAAAAAAAAAAAAATAAAAAAAAATGTTAAACAGTTCTCCCTTCATGGGAGTCAAAAAAAAGTACAAAAAAAACCATAAAAAGTGTAAAAAAAAATAAAAAAAATAAATAATAAAATAAAAATAAATATTTAATAAAAAATAATTGTACATAAATTACACGCACAAAAAAACCTACACATATTTGGTATCCACACGACCGTAATAACCTGTATAATTAAATCTAACAAGTTAATTAAGTGTGAAATGTGAATGGTGTAAAAAAAAAAATTAAAAAAACAAAAAAAAATTTTGTAAAAAAAATAAAAAAAAAATACTGCAATTATTTATAAGTGTACTTAAACTATTCCCTTATAAAGTACAACTTGTCTCGAATAAAACGAGGCCTCATCCACTGCGTCATTGAAAAAATAAAAAAGTTACAACTGTTTAAAACGCAAGGAGGTGTTTCAGTCTGTAACTATTTTAGAACGTTCGGCTAAAGCTAGCGGTTATTAAAGTAAACAGCAGTAATTACTAGCTTTTGTTTCAAAGTTCAGATAACACACACGGTCTCACTCTGGCTGCCGAGACCTGTGTAATGATATTACTCCCTGCTATCACATAGAACAAACAGCAGGGAAAAGGGAGTAAACAGGTCGGTCACTGGGGGAACCAAATAGAGCCAGGAAGGTGATAAAATCATTTGTAGCTACTTAACAAAAAAAGATAAGCAAAGCAATGTATTTGGAAAATGTCTTCATTTAGTGTTCCCTACATTTTGAAAGCTATTCTTTGTAGCGAGACAACCCCTTTAAAGCAAGATAGATTCAATGTAAAAATTATGTAATCATAAACAATAATTTCATACAACGGTCATATGATTCCTAGGCTATTTAGGTTTCAGTGAGTTAAAATCATCATAAATGAGCCTACTAGGCACCCTTTGCTGGGCCACAATGATATTATGTATTCTTGTAGGAGACTTTTGGGTATATTCCTAATGTAGAAATAAATAAATTATTCACAATTGGTTACTCCATAACATAACTCTCCTATGACTAGAGTATAGGTGCATTATATAAATAATCATTCATTATTAATCAGTCACATCAAACATACATTCAGTAGTGGATAAAAATACATGATATCAAATTGCGGCAAACCGACAAGGTTATTACCTGAAGAGGGAAGCACTAAGAAGCTCATAGCTACGTGTTGAGACAGATAATAAGGCTACAGTGATGCATAAATAATCTTATCCACAATTAGTATTCTACCCTTTAAGGCGCTGGCTAGAGGTAAAACAAACATTGTGGTAGCTTATGGCTGTATAATAGTGTACAAGGGCTAAAAGCAGCACCACAGTTGTATAGTTTAAGTCATACATGTCTAGTTATAATAGAGTTTTTTTAGACGACTATACACATTATAAATGCACAAAGAACTGATCTCCTTGTCAGCACAGCACTGCTCAAAGGTTGTGATAGTTAAACCCTAATAGACAAGTTACTGATGTCTTATGATTTACTTTGAAACTGTTCTATGGTATAATACACAACTGACATCGACGCTAATGTTCAGTTTAGAAAAGATGCTTTAGTGACTTAATTACCTTGTATGAATACAACAAAGGTCAATACAAAGATCATTCTAATTACCTCTTTATACTCTGGTTATAATGATATCAAGGGATATATTATGTGTGTAGAAAATTTTTTTTTTTTTTTCAAAAGATCATAGATCATTTGTCACTACATAACCAACTAAACTATGGAAACTGTCTAGTGGAACTATGAACGAGAAGGATACTTTACATATTATTTATTAGCTTTGTTGCATCAGGGATATAATCTGTTTGGCTCTCCAAATCATGAATGGATCTAAGTTGACGGGGATTTTTTGCCACCATTGGATTGCAAATTTATCAAATGTTACTATTACATTACTAATATTACATTACTACTACATTAATGTTTAACATGTTATGATAACCTAAATGAAAAGTATCATTCAAAAATTATATATTGTTTATATCATGTTTTTATGTTAAACATATTTGTTAAGAATTTTAGGGGGGGTGGGGGTTTCTTCCATGTCACTATCTTTATAAAAAAAAAAAAAAATCTTGAACTGCAGTTTTCACTCTGGTTACTACACTTAGTAATAGTCTAACATTTTTTTTTCTGTAGAAATCACTTCTCAGTAGGCTCCTCATTATTATCACATGCAGAATTGCAGTTAACGGTGGAAATGATGTATAGAAAACACATGATCTACCATTTACAACAGAGTCACAGCTCACCCTCTCCCAATAAATATAAAATTGCTTCTTCCCAAGTTACAGAACATACCTAGATAACTCTCCTATAGAGGTCAATGTGTCAGCGCCTATATAAATGGTTCCTGTGAAACTACAGTAAAGCATAGCTCTAAATGCTGCTAAAAGCAGCTCAGGCAAAATGTCAGCCCCCATAATCATATACAGAAAAAAAAAATCTGCCATCAGAAAAGTATCTATATCATTCTGTGGTTTTAAATAGTAAAAAAAATATAGGTTATACATTGACTTAAACTACAACGTACCTAAGTGCTGAAAATCAAATAATCATGATACACCAGTCATGTTAACTACTGCTACTCCGGTAACATGGCATGATAACTATAGAATTATCTCCTTAAGTAGCTATTCACCATAGCAGAGGGGAACCTGAAAGCCATGGGCCGCGGTAGTTAAGTTCATTTACCTCCTACAAATAAAATATTATTAATATGAATGTGTCCACCTTCTAGTAGTTTAACAAATCTACTTCCTGCCTGTATGTCTCCTCCTGCCTCATAGTCTTTATACTTTTCTTCTTCTGCCTCTGTTCTAAGCAAACATATTGAAGGGCAGGGTAAATATGTACATACTATGAGATGTGTTCCCACCATATGTGTTATCATAGCAGTGGCTGCCTGTAGATTATGTTTTGTGAATAAAGTAACAGGGACATAAGAAAATGACCATTTCCTTATGGAGAGGGGGTTTTGAATTACTCTGTATTTTGATAGCTATGCAAATGGGTTCAACAGGATTCAGTAGAATCTGACCCTGCCTATATTATTAACAAATTAATGTCACCATTACTGTAATATAGAAAAAGTATTACATTTCTTCCTAAAAACTGTCAAAAACAGATAAGCTTCTGTTAATTGGTCTTTTTCTTCTCTTTTGGGGTATACTTTTCTGCATGTTCTGCATTGGTTGTTCTGATTGACTCATTAATGCACAATGCCACTAAGATATGCCACTTTAAAGAGAACCTGTCACATAGATTATGCCCCAATTTCTAAGGACAGCACAAGCTAGTGACAGACATGCTGTTTCCAGCGCTGTGTCCCTCATCTGTAAGATGCTGTAATTTTCGAGTATTTAGTGCTCAAATCTGCAGTTTTCAGCCAGAAAAGAGTCATATAAAGAGTCAGTTTTTTTCAAGCCCTGCCCATCTGAGGCTAGCCCTGCCCCCCTTAACTGAGAAACCTATTACTTAACTGTCAGGTGGCCGGGGGGGGCTATCCTTTGGTGGGCGTGGCTAACACCTGCTCAAGAATAGGATTTGAGAGGCAAGTGTTCTAAAACTACAGAATCTTACAGAATAAGGGACACAGCGCTGGAAACAGCATGTCTGTCACCTGCTTGTGCTGCCCTCAGCAAGGAGGCATAATCTATGTGACAGGTTCCCTTTAAGATATCACTTACCAGCAGGATGCAGTCAAACCATTGTCTCTAACTTAATTTTAAAGACTCTTTAAGCTCATCTTTTTAAAATGTGCATTAGTATGCTACACTTATTAATCAATGGATATTAAAATAGCCAGAAAAGCATATGACTACACCAAACCTGCACTAGGTTTTCCTCTGCAAAGATGATTAAAACAAAAGATCCATAAACAGCAGCCTGATAACAATTTCCATAGAGCAATGAAAGTTTTATTTCAGAGTTCACAATGATAATGTTACATAGATTCCAAATATTACATACAGCAAAGCTAATCACAGGTAAAGCTTGATTATTTTAACTTACATAAAAAAGTATTCCCAATATTTATATATACATCAACTATATTTCCGTATTGTCTACCGGCATGTAAGTCCGTTAGGTATTATCCACAAGTTTCTGTTGTCACAGAATTCTTGCTCCATCTCATTATAAACATGGAAAATCGTTATACTTTGAATCTTTTACCTAGCAAGTCACTTTCTTGTCGCTTCTTAGTACTTTTAACTTTTCTGTATACTTTTGTATTTCCTTACTCAAAAAACATCTTACTATGTTCCATGATTACTACAGTCAAGTGAAATAGTGTTATCCTTGTAGTCTTACACTAGATGGCTGTCTTGTCATTTTTTCTGCTGGTATGGTATTTTCCAATATAATTTCCCATGTTTTATTTTCAATATAATCATCTAGTGTTATTTACATCTTCCCATTATTTATTCATAGCATAATATAAAGGATCTCTTTATTTTACTTAGTAAATTATATATTTAGGATATATTATATAACAGTAATAAACCTATTGTCTAAATAAAACTGTATTGCTTCCCCATCTTTATTCTAAGTGGAACCCATCAAATGCTTTCAAGCTGCCAGTGAGCTCCTGACCTTCTGTTTTAAGGCTCAATTAAAATTGATTCAGTATTTTACAAAATATTAAAATTCTAGACAGCTATTTCTTGCCTCCCTATACTTATTGCACATCTGGGAACAATAGTACAAAATTACTGAACAGCTCATGCAAGATCAACTACTTCCACTTTCCATTTTTTTCATGTACATTATTTTAATTCTAGATAAATACATTGTTTCACATATTTATACTGAAGTAAATTTTGCAAAAGGTTTTCATTACTGTTACCGCTCATCTATGATATAAAGAAGGCATACATTTGCTGACTGCATTTATGCCATTAACGTTTGACGCGTATATTCACCATAGCAAGCAGAACAAGAAAAGTCCATAGGGCAGTAAAAATAGAATGGTTTGGAATGATGGATGATAAAAGATATTGGCACTTCATATTCAGTATATATTTTTAAGTTAAAGGTATTAAAATGGCTACAAGGGATATAAAGTATTAGTCTTCATAAAATAATCTATGGAAACGATGCACATAATAAAAGCCTGGTATCAAGTTATAGATTGATAGCTCTACCAGCTTTATGCCACTGAGTTATCTTGAAAGTCACTGTTATATATACGTTTTTTTAGTTAGATGGTCCACCAGGCGACCAAGGTTTATGTAATTACGTGCTAACTCCAAAAAAGTAATAGCTGCCACAGTTACTTGTTGGATTTAATATACGACCATGCCTTCCAGATTCTCTTCATACATGACCATAATGCATCTCTCCTCTGCCCTTTGGTGTACATTAGTTGTCACAATGTGTGTGAGACCAAGGTTCCAGTTATCCAGGTTCCTATATGATTTGCAATAAACCTTTCCCTAGAAAAGCTCGGTGACAGACAGATTGAAACACAAACCTATAAGGAGTTACTTCCTCACTTCTGAGCAGAAGGAGAACAATCTAGTGGCCAAACACTAATGTCTACTGGCAAATTCTGAATGACTATTTGACCACGACTGTTGTAGACTCAAGCTATTATCCTCTCACATTTCCACCTGAAATCTCCATCAGTAAACTGAGAGTCATTTCTTTTCTATCCAGTACTTAAATTTCTCTCCAGAGCTCTTAGTGGAGCAGAGGGTGGATTGTTTGCTTATATATACATCTTGTTCTCATAGATGTGTTATTTGATCTACAGGCACACCATATGTCTAGGGATTAACACATGTAAAACTATCACTCTGGTAGCCATGGTACCCAAGATCAGTTCTTGATATATTTGCATTAGTGAGCAGAAAGGTTTGTAAGACAATCACTATAATGTATAGTAATATCTGTATCAGAATGATAGCTGTAAGTCACCTGAATAACAAGTGGGATCTTGGAGTGTAACGCAAATGACATATGTCCATTTTCCTGCTATGGATCTGGTTATTTACTTCATGCACTGATTTGTGCTGTACCTCTCATTTAACCCAGTAATATACTTATACTGCAGTCAATCATGTGCATCCTTTTTTGTTTTATATGTTTTGTGCCCTTTGCTTTTCAGAAGGTTGTTGAGAATTTACATACAAATGTTTATTTCAAGTTATTATTTGACCAATTTCAACAGAGTTTGATGAGATAAAAAAGGATTTTGTTTTTTCAAAGAATCAGCTCATCTTTTGTTCATGAGCAGTGTCTGGGCTGCAACCCCATTTACTTTGGGCTGAGCTGCAATAATGAACACAGCCCATAGATAAAAGTGGCATGTCAATTAAACTTGATTATATCTATTATTATCTATGATGATTAAAAGTATCATCCATGTTTAGAAAAAATAAACATTCAAAAAAACGTCACAGCAGAGGCTGAAAAATGTTCCAGGTTCTCACAGACATAATCATCCCTTACAAAAAGGACTTGCTAAGCACAACCAAAAATAGTTTTGTTGCAAGTTTGTTTTATATGTGATACAATAATTCTGTATTAACTTGAAAAATACATTTTATCAGTAGGGAGAGATTTGCCTACAGCAATAATGTAGTCTTAACTGTAGGTGTCAATGTCCGAGGAGATGCCATGTATTTTTCTGCAGTTTTTCTATCTTTTATATAATCTGCCAAGAGGACTCCTGTAATTGAGATGCCCTCTACAAATAACAGAGAAGGGAGTTGTTGTCATTTGATAGCTGCTCGATTCTTTTTGACCTGCAACTCTGTCTGCCAGCATAGATTGGAGAACATACAGGTTTTAAATGTATTATGGTTAAAATGAACAGTTTCAGGTTACTGTACATCTTTCAGTCTCACAACTTCCCATTGATATGAGTATAACTAGATGTATTCCTAAGTAAAACTACAGATTGAAATTAGAATAACCATAACTTTGTGGCAGTCCGTAAACATGTCATAGATACTGATCAGGGATTTGACAGGTATACCACGTGTTCGGCCAGAGATAGCCTTAGACAAGACAAGGATGAGACACAGGCAGCTTTGTCAGTCATTTTCTCATTGACCAAGTGTTAAACGTAGTTGTCTGTGATGTTCAAAACCTGGTTCCAAAGGACTGACACTGCTAGATCACTAAAAGCTGACAATAATTGTGGTATACATTATCTATGTTATGGATATTTTCTGTGCATTCTGTTTTGATTTCAGGATCTGCAAGCTGTATATAGATGATTGAGTTAATGCTGCTCGTAGTTTAGTGTAGACTGTTTGCTGAGTCACAATGGTGTGCGAGGGCGCCCTAAGAGACTGGACCATGTGACCACTCCTGGCCGTACAGGAGTAAGAAGTGGGAGATATTTGTGACCAGCCAGTTGTTAGCTTAAAGGGGTTTTCTCACTAAAGGCTTATGCATTCATCTGAGCTTTTTCACTCGCTTAGATTTTCAAATCCAGGGGCAGGTCTCTCCTCCCAGTAGGATGTGTGCTCCCTCACTGAAGAGTGGTGAGTCATCATGCCCCTCCTTGTTCCTGCTCCCTCCCAAGTCCTCTTCTTCAGTCTGTGTGATCAATGGTAGGGAGTAGATGTCACAGCTCTCCAGATCTCCGGCAGTGGTTAGTTCTCATGACTGCAGAGCTGTGATACAGATGTAGCAGAACTAAACAGAACAGATATTGTACCGTGATATCACGGCACAGAATGTTATCTCACCTTTTTCAATGCTTTTCAATGGCCTTTGTTTACAGACCAGAGCAGATAACACGAAAATCCGTGATATCATGGTCAAACTGTACTCTGCCACATGTGTAGTCACCTCCCTCCCAGGTTCCACAAGTAATCCTTGTACCTGTATTAGTGTAAACAGTTATAAATACAGCCTGAAATGATGAAACAAATGTGAGAAATGCACTCTGCTCTCCCCTCTTTCACCAGGCAGGAAGTAGAGGGGTGAGCAGAGTATATATAGGTGTGTTATATGGGTGGAGGAAGCAGAGTGTATAAGGATTTATTACATGGGTGGCGGGAGCAGAGTGTATAAGGGTGTGTTATATGGATGGGGGAGTAAGGTGTATAAGGGTTTGTTATATGGGTGGGGTGAGCAGAATGTGGTGGGGAGCAGACAAACACAGGTAGCTTGTTTCACACAGCTCAGTGGGGAATGAGCACAGAGAGCACAGGACAGCCAAACAAAGCACAAAGGGGGTGTCCCGACCCCAAGGTTGAACTAAATGCAGGCAGCCAATCAAGCAAAGGGGGCATGGTCCGACCCCATGCTGCAGACATACACAGATTAGCTGATAGCTGTTATACTAAATAATTTAGGCAATACAAACCAATTGCAAAAGTGCTTATTTTTACTGTCCCCATCATTACAGATATAATGTTTGTAGCGAGAAAAACCCTTTAAGTATGTAATTCAAGAGTAAGGACTGTTCCTGTTTCAGCATTCAAGAGATTTCCTGGCCACAAGACAGCTATAAATCAAAGGAAGGCTATCCCTGTACCTCAGGCAAAGTACTATTCACAGAAATAGCTAGCTGAAGAGAGAGAGAGAGATGGAGACACAGAGAAAGGTAGGCATAGAAGTAAAGTACAGGAATTAACAGAGAACGTGTTAAGAAAGAGGGATTCAAAGAGTGTACTGCAAGACATCCTTGGTAAGTGGAACTACCATGAGGTATGCACTACTATCCCTGGAGTCAATGTAGGAGAGCCCTTTTAGGCTTGAAGTGTGGCAGCTGGCAGGGAAGTTCGGCTGCACTTGGGGGCAGGAAGTTAGGCTTTTCTGTTGTTCAAAGTGTAGAGAAGACTGCAGCTTAAATTAACTTGTTTATAATGCACATGGAGAAATTTTTACCAAAGTGACAAGACCTGAAGCTATTGTGTTTCTGTAAATCCTTACTGGACTGGACACACCACATTTCTCCCAACAACAACACACCCCATCCACCATCATTTGCATACCTATACCTGATGCCCTTGTCACCGCCATCTTCTATAATCAAAATGGCAACCACCATAAATATCACCAAGACACTAAGGTCTTTAAACAGTGTATGCCTCTGGTAAACACTAAATTGGGCCTAGTATAAATTACTGGTTTTCCAGGGTCTGGCCAATGGATACATGACTTCATAGCCAGGAAATGGTGAAACAATATACCACTGAATTGCCTGTTTTAATATGCATAGTTATAGCTAGATTTTAAATAGTGTATATACAACTGAATCATCAAAGACTGGTCAGAGGTCAAACTTCTAAGTAAATGATGTGAGATGTGAGATTTGAAACCCATTAGTGCAGGGAAATATCAGTATAAAATACTCAGTGTATAAAGCTATCTGATGCATTATTGTGACCTGCTTACTAAGGCTATAGGATGAATTGTACTAATTCTCACAGGAATTAATGGACTGCACAAATGAATGGAAAGGGTTTATGCTGTAACATCATAAATAGAGTGCTACCAATTACTAATAACACTGAAATATTTAGTTACATTAACTCAGCAGTCAAACATAGTAATGCAGAGACAACAGCACAGCAATCAGAAGCCCATTCAATGTCATAAAAACATTTCTGAACTTGGTTTATTAAATGAAAATGGCCAAGTAATTATGTGTGGAATGGATGAGTAGTGTCAGTCTGAATTATTATATTCAGGCACAGCTGGTTCTGCAGTTCTGCACGGAAGATCATCACTCATCATACTGTTAAGTACAACTATGGAAAGTAAAGCATGAGCTATCATTGTGCATTGGCAAGTTTTCTGACATTTGGACTTATTGTTATAGACTTACTGTTTTGTTTGTGCCTGAGTTTTGTTTGAATTTGCCCCTTTTGTTTTGTGCAGTGCATTTTATTTACTGTATATTACATTTATTACTCTGTTGCAACAACAAAAACAAGTTGCAAGTGACCCTCTTGACACTCTGGTGCTCGAAAGTGACCACACACATATTAAATTTACTAGTCAGACACATTTCTGAAAGTTATGTGTTAGGACTCTAAACCACCTTATGGATGTAGTGTTCCTTAAATCACACCAGCAGCGAGCCGGACCGGCCCCCACCTCCTGTGGGAGGCGCGGCATGACCCGGTACCCTGGGGCGCATCATCAGCGCGCCCGGTTGTTAGGAAAGGAAAGGTGGCGGGGAGGACGTGACGGAGAGTCTTTAGACCGCCCCTTCTGCCTAGAGAGCAGTTGGCGTGGCATGAGGCAGGAATCCCGCCCTCCCTATGTGGTGGGGGTTGGTTGGGGGCTATTGAGTCAAAGGAAAGGTAGTCTGGTGTGGCTGTTGGTGTTGGGGGAGTGTGAGGCTCCTCATGGCTTTGTCGTTTACATGGTGACCGTCGGCGACAGGGGTTCTAGGAGTTGGAAGAGGATATTGGCTGAGGGGGTCATTCGGGGTATGACTCCCTCTGGGTTTGGAGAACGTAGACTTGGCCTGGCGAAGGTGGGCTCTTCCAGGCTTGTATCCCTGGAGAGCAAATTGGGTGAGCTATCTTGTATAGCTTTTGGAGCCAGTGGAATATGGCTGGGGGTAGTGGTGTTTTTCCCTTCAGGGATTTGGTCGCCAGGTCAGTTTCGGCTCCAAGGACCTCTGCCCCTTAGGTTGGGGCTGGTGTACCTCAGTACTGGTTTAAAAGGCTAACTTGATTCTGGTTGGTTGGTTACGGAGTTATCTGGTTACAGATATTTGGGGGCTTAGAGCTTTATACATATGTTTATGGTATTTATATGTATATATGAGAAAGGTTATTTTTTTATTTTATGCAAAGTTATTTATGTTTGCATTTTGTTAATAAAACGGCTGCTGTGGGCAATTTAATCCAGCTGGTTGTCGGTGTCCTTATTCGGGGAAGGCGTCACGAGCAGTGAAAGGCGAGTAAGAGTGTAGGAGAAGGGGGGAAGTTGGTGGCGCAGAGTAAGCAATCAGTGTTGCACAGGGTCATGACTCACTGACCCTTGCATTGTGATTAAGAGTAAAGCCAAACCAGATACTCATCTGCAAACAACTGTTTTGAGGTGTTTGCCCCAGATCAGGGCAGAGTAGAGTGTCAGTTGACTGCCTGAGAGGCTCTGGATATAACTCAAAAAGGGTAATGTTCATCATTAGCAACTGGCAACATGTAGATGTGTGGAGACTTATAATCAATGATTGCTCCATTGAAAATTAAATATATTAAAATTAGCTGAATGGAAAAGAGCTAGAACTCTGCACCACCTATAGAATGTAGTGCTCCTTAAATAAGATCCAACTCACTAAGCCTTTCAATATGATTGATAGTAACGATAGCTCCTTTCTCTCAAACTTATTTGAATATATTTAGATTTCAGTTGAGCAACAATGGCATATAAATCTCCACAACTCCATGTTACCTCTCCCTAATGAAAAATGTGTCAATGTGACTTGAGGAAGGCTATACTACCCAATAGGTGGTACTGCATACTACTAGCTCATTTCTCTTGAGCTTATTTAAATATATTTACATTTTAGTGGCTTTTACATTTCTACAAAACTAAACGGTGCCTCCCCCTAATGAGGAACATTAGCCTTTTTGAACCATGTTATATTTTGGCACAAAAATAAAATCAGTTAATTTTATGCAAACACATACGTTATCTATAGTAAGAATATTAATTTTCTTAATGTTAAAATACAGCAAAATTAAAATATTCCATGCACTAAATTAGTTAAAAAAAACTAAAACTGAGCACAGTTTGACACAAAGTTAGGATGAGGAAACAAAAACGAAAAGGAGATTTGTACCGCTGTCTTTCACTAACTTCTGGACTATCTAAAGTTCTAGCACACAAATAATTACAGATTTCTTAGGTAACAAAATTGTTTTATCAGGCCCACAATTTGAATGCTATGGTTAATAATTGTTTATAATAACAAAAATAAATAATAATATGTTATCTTACATTGCTGAGTTATTGAGTCCTCCTATATTATAACACTTGAGATCCATTAATTAGCCATGCTAACTTATTGCAGGCTTAATGCCTGCTAAGTCAGGGTGAAGCATGGGGGTACAGAGAATAAGGGGTGGATAGCTATCTGGCTAATCCAGATCTTTCATTCTCCAACATCTTTGGCAAATTAATCAGGCCAGTTTGGCAAGACACTTTCACTGACAGCCAGAAGAGTGTTTACCGTATTAAAGACTAAGCTGGTCAAACAGTGTGTTACCATTCCATAGGGTTCGAAATATAATGGATCAAATTGTCAGATTATTGCAAAATGCTAATACGGACCAATTGTTCATGGTTAGATGTAGGTAGGTCTTAACAGTTATTTCAGGGTTAAGTTTAGGCGGTATTTTTAAATTCTGTTTATGCCACAGACCACAGCAAGAGAGCTAAATATTCGGTTCCTGAGCTCTTGTATGCACTGAGTAAGCTAATGCATTTTAAAGGGAAACTGTCACATAGGTTATACCCCCCTTGCTCAGGACAGCACAAGCTAGTGTCAGGCCTGCTGTTTCCAGTGCTGTGTCCCTTATTCTGTAAGATGCTGGAGTTTTAGAGCATTTACCTCTCAAATCTTATTAATGAGCAGGTGTTAGCCCCACCTACCAAAGGCTAGCCCCGCCCACCTGGCAGTTATTAATATGTTTCTACCTATTCAAAGTAATAGGGTTATCAGTTGAGGTGGGCGGGGCTAGCCTCAGATGGGTGGGGTTTGAAAAAAAACTGATTCTTTATATGACTCTTTTCTGGCTGAAAACTGCAGATTTGAGTATTAAATACTAAAACTACAGCATTTTACAGAATAAGGGACACCACGGTGGAAACAGCAAATGTGACACTAGCTTGTACTATCCTCAGCAAGGGGGGCCTAAACTACGTGACAGGTTCTTTTTAACTTAGCTATATTTGGCTATTTTTTTCACTCACAATGTTATTTACTGTTTTAAATCTGTTACTATTGGTAGAACTTATACCACATTAAATTGATGGTACATTCTGATTGAATGTTTGAATATAGACATGGCTATACCAGCTTCTCAATTGTTATGTGTGATGCTTTCCAGGGCATAACATTCTTGTAGTTCTATGACAAGAAATGAATCAGTCAACAAAAAAAAATGCATTGCATTATGGTAGTGTTAACAAAAATGTTGCAATAAAGGGAATCAGCTCAGAGGTTGCAATTTCATACAACTAACTGTATGTTAATTGAAGTTTTTCAATAGAGGTTAATGGCAAATTTTGAGTTAAAGTTAATGTTTAGTTTCGTTGTTAAAATATATATATATAGAATATGTTATAAACCAAGGGAAAATGTGTGAAAGCTGGCTCAGACTAGACAGTTTTTCTTCTCAGTACGTTAGTGTAGCATTCCTCAGTATTTATGAAAGTGTCTCACAGCATTTTATAAATGTATCCCATTGTGAGACAAATACATGCGCCAAAATGTGCGCCAAAAAGTGCCTGAGACAAACTTTGTCCCGGCCTTGGCACTTTGAAAATGGCATGGATTAGTACTCCATTTGCCACATATTCTATAGAGAAATGTTCATAAATGTGTCTAATCTTATGAATGTGGCACGAGGCCCCCAAAAGACATGGTGCAGATAAAACTGTCAAGGATGTCAGATGTGTGCCCATTTTTGGAGCAAGACATTTTATAAATATGTGGTCAGGGCCCAAGACATTTCTTTGCGCAAACCACGCCATAGCCCGATTCCCCCTAAGAGTATAGGATTTGCCTTTAAGTTGCAGGAAAGTTTTCAGTTAATCAGCCTGCCATGGTGAATAGTTTATCTGGTATTTGTATTATATCCAATAAAATTTTTCATCTATATAAAACTGACCATTGCAGCAAGACTTCAACCCCCACAGGGTCAGTAATAATTCTTCTAAAACATAAAATGTTAAAAAAAAATTGGTTTGCAAATATAACTTCTGAAATTGTCTGCTTTCCAATCCAGTATTGAGTATCAATAACCGCAGAAAAGTGTTTTAATGTCCTCGGCTTCATTACAATGGAAGGATTTACAAGAATAATGGAGATGCAATTTAAGAAAACAACCCTGTTAAATCATGTAAGGGCAAAGAATATTTTAACCTTAGAAAAGAAATACAATATTGTCAGTTCTTCAGACAGACAACAATAACCACTGAGTATTACAAAATAAACCACACTTAAACAATGTAATGACTGTGCACATTTACTGCCAGTATATAGAGAAGAAAAATAAATAAATAAAATAAAGTCATAAAACAGAACCGTTGAGTATTCCCAATGATTTGTCTCTAATTAAATATTTCCACCAAATAAGTGGCAACTAAAGAGTTTGCAAATATCTGCAAACACATTTTTTGTAAGAGGAGTTGTGAGCATCTTCCAAGTCATCACATTAGAAACAGATGACTCAAAATCTGTAAAATATTCACAGAATAATTATAGAAAGAGTAAATTGAGACTTCCCTTAGCATTCTTTCTCCAAAACAGCTCTTTTTGCTTCAGTCTATGTATTGTGATATATATATTTAAAATTATCAGCCACATGTTAGTCTAATCTTCATTTTCACTCAAGGGGTTCATTTTTTCTGCACTGCTTTAGTTCCTTTAGTCTTTGTTGTGTGTATTCTTATGTGTTTGTGTTTCTATTATGTTTTTATTTGTTATCATTTTTTACATCTACGTACTTCCAACTTAGATTAAGGCAAATTTCTCTTTCTCCATTCTCATCGACATGTCTAATAGTGTCCAATGCTGTTTTTGGATTCAGTTTTTGTAATCTTAAAGAGTAAAGGCTAGTGGTTATCTAATGATTAACAATAGGTAGAGTTGACTTTCATTCAAATATGGCTCTTAAATAAAGCATTTGAAGATGAAACATAGAGAGAGATTATCAAGTAGATAAAAAAAGGCAAATGCTCCTACAAGGAACGTCCACCACCAGCACTTCTCATGCACCACTAGTACTATGACATGGGGGTTTGCAAAAAATCAAATTGGTGGCAGAAGAGTTAATGGTCCATTTATTTATATATTTATTTTTGTTGCTAAGATTAAGAGCTCTCTTCTTTATGAATGAGGTGCTCAAAACCATTTAATCTACAATTTGATAGTTGGACAGGCATTTTTTAATGTAGGAAGAGGAAAATCATAGCTGCCAGATACCTCTAGCTTTGTTTGCCTACTTGTTGACAAAGGTTGGGTTATGTTGAAATTCAACATGCACAATTTTGTTTTCCCAATGGAAAATACTGGAAAATGGAAAATCTGTCCTCATAAACATTATATTTTCAGCTGATCCTTTTGATATCAGCAGGATCTGCTGATAAAAATATAGGGCCACATGTATGAAACGGTTTTGGTCTAAAATTCACTTTTTTCCCTATAGAAACCTATAGGCAAAAAAGTGAGTTGTAGACCAAAACTGTTTCATACATGTGGCCCATAATGTTTATTTATCATTCTACTACTTTAGAAGGTGACATTTATTTTTGCCAGCAGGCATCCACTAAACTTGGTCTGGCCAATGTACCCGGTCTTATAGTCTATGTCATGTTATTTTTGTTATCTCTAAATATATAGCTCTAGTTTGAAAAGACACAAGATGGAATTTTTGAGTATGCATTATTTTTTTTTTATTCTTTCAATTTTTTTTTTTTCTTTCAATTTCCTTTTAATTGCAAACTGTTTGTAACTTGCTAATATGCCTTTGATATTTTGTTGTCCTCGTGGTTTTACCTGTTGTAATTGAAGCCTGTTCCTATTTAACATGTTTACATATTTGGCTGTAATGCACATTTCTCTGTAAAGATAAAGCACAAATCTAAAAGTGAGTAGTTACAGCACTGGTTTCTTAGGTGGATTCTTTTAGCAACATCAATTGCCAACTGAGCAGGTTGTACTGGCTTGTAGTTACTTAGGTTAGTAAGACACATGTCAATTGAGTTCTGGTGACTGGGATTTCTTCTTGATTTTTTATTAAAATAGAGATCTTTATTTATTTAATTATTTATTTATTTATTTATTCATTTAGTTGCCAGCCTTTGCTACAGTGTAGAGCCTAAAATTAAATCCACATGGTCTACCTCATCTGCCTTCATATCATTTTGTGTTTTTTTATATATGTTTATCCCAGGCATGTTTAAACAGATTCCAACATGTGATGCCAGGCACTAATTACAGCTGACACCTGTCCTCAGAATTGGAGATAACCCACCATCAGAACAACCACTGCCTCTAGCCCATCCCACAACCCCATCACTCCCAACAATACCTCTGGCAGGAAGTAATAAAATTACTGTAATTGTATAGTATGTGATATTGGCAAAACAGTTGTGCCACTTAATGATAACGGACTTTAAGAGGACTAAAAATTTAAGTAAAACAGATTGATAAAAATGTTTAAAAAATATATAAAAAAGTCATATAAAAATAAACATATTGGTATCATCACATTTATAAAAGCAGTGCCTATTAAAACATAATTTCATACCTTTGTTTATCTGGAATAGTGTTAAAAAAGTCAAAATTTATATATTTTTTGTCACCATGACTACCAAAATAAAATGAAATCAAAAGTAATTTAAAACATTCTATGTACCAACAAAAAGTAAAGCAAACTCGAGAAAAAGTTCTCAAATGGGTCCATCGTTACAAAAATAAAAAAAGTTGTTGGTCTCAAATTCGAAAACAACTAAAAAAGCTAATTACATTTTTTTTAAAAAAAAAAAACATCTAAATTTGGTATCACTGGAATCCTACTGACCCACAGAATAAAGATAACATGTCAGTTATGCAACACAGTGAACTTGTATAATCAAAACCCAAAGGCAATGGTACAACTAGGATTTTTTTTTCCGAACCTCCGTACAAAAACGACATTATACGGTGTATTAAATGGAAATATTAGAAATACAACTTGTTCCTTCAAAACAAGCTCTCCCATGGTTCTGTCATTTGAAAATTTAAAAAGTTTTGGCTTCTGGGAACATCAAAACAACCACTTAGCAAATATATCGAATATCATGGTAATAACTAAATCCCAGAAAAATAATCCCCAATAAAACTGATAACTTTATTTCAATAATTATTTTTGCGGGGGGGAAGCTGAGATGAAAATATCTCCAACATTGCTGTAAATTCACTTACTTTTCATTTTCCAACCACATCTGCTGGAAGTTACAAACATCTACTACACTTGCAGTAAAATAATTCTGTTCCCACAACTTATTTAGGATTGTGTCCCCTTGCTCTTGTGTTTAGTTTTTTTCTAAAAGAAATTTCCCTTCTGAACCTTGTTAAAACCTTAACACATAAACAAACGTTTATATGTGCTGAAAGCTTAACATATATAAACCTCACAACATATAAACGTTTTGATAACGTTCTGTCTTTCCCTTTATTTAAGGACACACAAATTCATTTCTATTAGGTTTTTCCAGATTCTCTGCTTAAGACTTTCCATAATTTTTTGTAGCCTGTCTTTGGACCTCTTTTAATTCATCAATTTCTTTTTGTAGATGAGGTTTTCAGAAGATGAGGCTTCAGAAGGAATTTCTAGAAGGGGAAAAAATCACAAACAGTATATATACATTTGGATCACAGGTTTTTATCTTTCTTTTTATAAAAACTTAAACTATGTTTGCTTTTGCAGCTGCTGCTTCATATTGAGTGCTACTGCTTAGTCTAGTAGAACCATTATACCCAGGTCCTAATTTTGTTTTGGTGTAAACCTCATGTTCTGTGTATACATTTTGTTGTGTCTTTTTACTGGTACAACACAGTCATATTCCCAGGTTTATTGACCCAAACCTCAAAGAAAGTTTGAGACTTGTGATTAAGGTGGATAAAGATCTGGGCGAACAAAAAACAACACTTCTTTTCATAGAGAAAGCAAAACAGAGAATGATTCACAAAAATCTATTTAATAACAGCACCATACTGTGCTCACAGAAATAATTAGTGTCCAAACAAAGGATATTGAAAAACCAATAATGTATGTTGCAAGCAGGGTGAACGGGAATATAAACTTTCTATTTTTTACTTAGATTTTGTCTTAATTAGCATTCTTTTACATGGTAAAATCATAGTGTTATCATCTCGAACATCCAAACTGTGCATCAATATAACATTGATAAAACAGTTGTCACATATGGCACAAATACATGGATGCTGACTAGATGAGAAGAAGATATTCTGAAAGATCTCTGGCTCTGTATAACAAGGATGACATGTGGCATATCAGAACCATCAAATAATTAGAAGAACTGTACCGTCAACCAGACTTAGTGACAGATATCAAAATCAGGAGATTCATGTAGGCTGTTTATATGGAATTGTGGAACTATGAACACACAGGATGAAAACTGGAATAATACTTGGTGGAGTGATAGGTGGATAATTTAGAAAAACACCTCAAGAAATATGAAATCAGGTGTTGAAGGAGGAAGATGAAAGAAGTGAATGTGTGAATGTCTTTTGTGAAGCCAATATGTACTATGGTCATAGCATTGTTTAGTAAGTATTGTCCCTTTGACGTTATCTTCATTATCTACAATAATAAATAAAATGTCAACAGATGCTGAAAATTGGTTTGAGAAGAAAACGAGGTCATTTTAAATATAAATACCTCTTTTATGCCTATGATGGTTCATTTATCGAAACAAGAAGGCAGTGGTGCAGCTTATATACGTTTTGAAGTTGTGCCCTTTGCCAAAGCAAACCCCATCAAATACCACAGTACTGACAGCAGCCAGATGCACCAATGAGATTGTCACCAGAGTCATGAGTAGTCCTACCACTAACCTCTTCCTCTAAATAAAGCTGAACAGCAGTATGTTCTTTTGTTTGTGTCACATTTCAAAGAGGTCAGCAAGTACTGATATGTTGAAAACTGGGTAGTTGTAGATCCTCTGGGCCACCTCGAGAATAGATGGTGTGGTAGCAGACCACGCCAGCAAGTGGAGTTTAATGGGCCCCCAGTCTTCACCAGAGCCCGCCGCAAGGTCGGACAGACTTCACTGCAGAGAACCCCCGGGTCGCTACCCCTGACGTGGCTACTCACGGTGGCAGATGAAGTGCAGGCAATAGAGACCAGACAGGTATCAAGTATGTACAATGGCAGAATACAGCAGAAACATTGTCACTATCTACTTACCAATACTTTTTATTGGAGTACTAAAGTGGAATTATTACTGTCAGGGGCACATCAGGATGGCACAATTATTTTGGGTGTCACATTGTAGCACTATTGCAGTCAGAAGCATTTTTTTCTATACACAATTTTTCTGAGGGTACTATGTATGGTATAGCACTTATTACTGTAGTGGACACTATATTGACATTAAAGGGGTTGCATCACTTCATTAAATGGTCTTCAGAATAAGGGGACAGTGAAAACAAGCAACTTTGCAATTGGATGTCATTTGCAACGCTGTCTTGTTTTCACTGTCTTCCTTATCTTCATTTTCTGTAAACACAGTTCCCCAGTGCCGGTCGGATCCCACCTCCTTGCATTTCATTGGCTGCCAGCTCTACTAATTTAAATTCTGTTCGGCCCGGTCGTATTCACGGGAGCATGCATTCCTGCCTCTCTCACTCAGAATAAGGGTCCAGCAACAATTTTACTTTGTACAGCTGGCAGCTCCTCATTGACACTGCAGCTACTTCTACAATCAGAAAACAGCAGAATTGTGCCTCGGTGCCTAATGTTCCTGCCTGTAAGGGGCCAGCAACATTTCACTCCGCACAGCCACCAGCTCCTCAGTGACACTGCAGCTGCTTCTATAATCAGAAAAAAGCAGAATTGTGCCTTGGTGCCTAATACTTCTGCATAGAAGGGAGACGGATCTGTGCTCTGGAGCAGTTCATAGAAGACTGGGTTCAACTGTAACAAACCTCCAGCTTTGAGAGGAGAAGAGATCAGTGCTCTGAGTTCATAGAAGGCTGCCTAGACTGAATGCAGGCCTGTGGTATGTAAACAGCTCTTGCAAAATAAGACTGCAAAAGGAGAGGAGCGACACAGTGACATGTGGAAGGGAGGGAGTTGAACACAATGACTTGGGAGCGAGCATGAACAGTGAAGGGAGAGGATGATGTCATCCCCCTTCAGTTAAGAAACACCCAGCTGGGAGGGGAAGAAACGCCCCTGGATTTCAGGAACTGAGAAAATCAAGCTTCAAGAGAACAGCCGAACTGATGAAGCGATACATCCCCTTTAAGGAACAGTTTTGGACTGTGGCACCTAGTCCCCACCAGTGGAATTTTATTTTTGGGCCTCTCAGATAAAGTTGCTTTTGGGGTCCGTCAGTGGACTTGATTCTGGGGGCATACCATATAGCTACTTCACATGCCTTTTACACTCTGCCTCTTTCTCTTTGCCTTTCTGTTTCTACAAAGGATGTATATGCATTTTTAAAGAAACTTCAGTCCAGCCATGGTCAGGGGCCCAGCGAAGGTTTCCCCTGTTGCCATGTGGGCTAGTCCAAGCGATATGGGGTGATATATTTTACAAGTATTTTCAGTGGGCTGTGTGTAGGGTACTACCATTTCTTTTCTACAGTATTTTGTGTTATCGACCGGCACAGCAGCAACAGCACTAGAAGTGAAGCAGGATGACATTATTAGAACACCAGACTGGGGAGTGTTAAGTAGGTAGGGAGGGTGATGGAAAAGTGGCTTGAACAGCAAACTCTGTAGAGGTGACAAGTGGGTGGAAGAAACATTTATGGTGGTCTTAGCGGAATGGAAAAGAGGAAAGATAACTTCTACAATCAAATGACTTCTGAAGTGTTGTGCATTTTTGTTTTTGACTGTGTATTATCCTGCCTGTTCAGTGACATTGAAATTTATTCAACACATAATGTAAATCCTGGGGGGTTGTCTTTTAAGACTCTCTCAATGCCTCAATAACTTTTACATTATTCCTTCCATGGCTCCATTTTAACTTGGCAACAAGCAGATCCTGAGACCAAAGATTGTCTTCATGTGGTCTAAAACAACACCTAAAGTGTGATGATTATGTTGTTATATTTTCATTTTACTTTACATTTGTACCATCCATTTTTGCAAACGTGACAACAGGAAGTGCAGCTATATTGTCACGTTTGAATTTGCTTCTAAGAAACGAATGATAAAATTGTCACTATGTGATTCCCTTATCATAATGACAAAATTAAGTCATCAAAAACTGCATGAAACTGCTTTGTGTGAACCAAGCAGGTAATAGTTTAATAAGGCTGTTTTTATCAAGGTATTTCTTGCAAAGGACTATTTCTGCTGTTTTACTGATAAGGTATATTGCCACTGCTGTGATATGTTCAGTGTTAGTAAGTAAATTTATAAATTCTAATTTCACATTGCTAGATAAATTATAACCTTTTAATATGCACATGACACAGTGCTCAACTGCTTGGATATTACGGCTTCAAGGCTTGTATTAGAAGCTTAAATTAAAAACTGATCAAAGATGTTTTCATAAATAAGATAAAATTAGAGACCAAATAAATACAATGATAATAAAATTTTAGTGTTAGTACAACCTAATTATCAACCCATCAATAGGGTGTTGCCAGTGTGTATGTGATGCTACAAACGCAGAATTTATATACTGGCAGCAGACTCAACTCCAATAGTGGTATGAGAGGACATCATGGCGGAATTTGATTTCTCTGCCTTATGTATCAGATTGACTGTACTAATAAAGTGAGTAAAAAAGGTAAAACATGGCACAATGCTAAACCATGCCTAGTTATTATGGAGTTAGCACTTGGTATACAGTATCTAAGTCCCCTTGGACTGATTTAGAAACATAAAGCAAAATTAGTTCTTGAGGCTTTTTAATTACCATGTACCATTTATAGTACTGATGTCTACTTGAGTAATTCGCGTGGGGAAGAATGGGGTTACGCTTCTGAACTTACTGACTGATTAATTTGTTAAGGTTGCGCATATGGTAACATGGAGTGTGACGTTCAGGCTGTTTCCTCTTGCTCATTACTCATCCAACCATAACACATGGCAAGAACACATACAGGGGAAGGCCTTCCGGCAGGCTTAAGGATTGGAGATGTTTTTAACATTCACCATAAAACTGTGATTGGACATTTAATATGACAATAATATATCACAACTGAAAAGCTAGTTATGATCCAAAGGGACCCTTTTTATCCATGATACATCTGATCTACCAGATCTTCATACAAATGTGTTTTCTGTCAGATTTCTATTGATTGATGTTAGCCAAAATGGGGAATAGCTGCCATCCTACTACCTTCTTCTGTGGAGATCTGGATGTGGTTGACAAGGACTAGGGACAAAAACATTTTTTTGTTAGGGAATCTGAGGAACACCCTTCAGATCATGGCATTTCTTATGTTGTGATATTGTGATGTCATGTGATATATAGTGTTGTTATGCTGGTAGTTATGACATTTGTTATCTAAAATGATATGATGTTATGTATGTGATGTCATGCCACAAATAGAAATGTTATGTCTCTAGTCATGTCCTGCTCGGCACTCCCATCTTGTCAGAACAGAGAGCACTCTATGAAAGCAACTTCCATTCTAATGGGCTCGAGTAGCTCACCCCTATGAAATCAGTTTTTTTTACCAGGGATGCTAAGATCACTATGGCGCCTGCTTTATGAAAAGAGCTGTCTCTGATGAGACCACTTTAATAGTCTTTTATTAGAAGTAACATAGCTGAGTTTGTAATTTGGAACAATTTCTGATAATGTCACATGAGTTATCCATGACTTTCCTTAGGTCTGTTGGTGAATGTGTAAGGTTGGAACTGGCAATTCTGTGGATGTCTCCAGAGCATTGGGGAGAGATGTAGGAAGAGGAAAAAATGAGAAGTTGCATGGGAGGAGTTAGTTAAGAGAGAATGTCAAAAGAGAGGTATGACAAGGGGAGTAGCAAAGTTTTTTTTATTATTAAGTGACATTGAGCAAACAATTCAGACAGCCACTTAGTGAAGGAAACTGGTGGGTCTCAGTACTAGGGATAGGTGGAGGACAGACAGACATGGCGAGACTACGTTTGAATGGAGAGAGAGACTCCCACAAGTGTATTGCCTGAAGACAGTGTTGCAACAGAGAGAAAAACAAAAAAATGGTTTTTGTGGTCTCTGATAAGTGTGTCATATATATACAAAACCAATTAACTGTCTGACCATCAGTTCAATAAATTGCTCAGGTTGTGTTATTTTGCTGCCTTAACTTACCAGTATTACAAATGTACTGCATAAACTTACATATATGTTCATGTACACACTGTGATTTTTTACATGTTCTGATTAATTACAACTACATCTAGCATCAATGACGGTGCATAAATGACCTGAATCAGTTATTGACATTGAAGAGAATTGCTGCCATTATAATTAAAATTAATCCGGTATGCTAAAACCTTGTGCCGTTATTACTGCGATCAACAAACGCTTATAAGCAAGAGCCTTTTTTGGTTTTCATCATAGGAATGACTTGCTTCCTAATGTGAACTTTTAATAATGCGATAAAGGGATTGTGTGCATTATATCTAAATTTATTGCACATAAATACTTCATGCAGAATTGCCCTCAATCATTATAATCAGATGAGCCTTAGACTGGTTATTTGTACAATTTGTAAACTTAGTCTAAATGTTATTGTGTATATTTAGCTTAAAAATATACCCTCCCTGACTTTAATGAATGGCTAAAACATATGAACAATGTTAGAATGGTAGGAGCCAGACCTCTGAACCCTGCATTAATTTCTAGAAATAGGCATATATGACTGTATTTACATGTCTGTTGCATAACATGCATTTTGAGAGAAAATCTTGTGCATAGAATTCCACCCAAATGGCGTACAAGGGTTTTTATCTGTTTGTAAATAGGTAAAGCAATGCAATGCTATTAACCTGCAGTACTGACATAAGACTGTTTTTAATTAATTTATTCAATGATTTGTTTTTTTCTGGTTCAGTTTTTAAAATATCAGTGCAAGATTTGCTATGACATTGAAACCAGGTACAGTTTAATTGGTCTGGGCTCCGAAAAACTATAGCCCATAGGTCACTAAGTCATCATCCTGATACCATTTTATTGGTTTCATTTAATTTCTGTTTTTCCCCATACTTTCCCCATATGACACACTAATCATGTGTCATAATAAAAAGCGAGCGTGTAGATTCTGTACAAAAGAGCATAAGAAGTATATGTGGTATACATATAGTATGTATGAATCACATGTAAATAATTTCAAGACCTTTATATTAAGAATGGCAGGATTCTCTTTGCCATTTCCTCTTCTTCCTTTTTGATCAGATATGATGAGGTTGTATTTCTTAGTTGTTGTCAGTGTTTGTTTTCTGTGTTAAAGACTTGGTTAGTCTTAGTGTCCTAGTGTTCTCTTGTTTGTATCAGGGTCAGATGTAGCTTAGGGATATCTTCAGGGACTGTGAATGTTCAGTGGTGTTTTGTGTTAGAGTCAGTATTAGGGGAAGAAACAGGGAAAGATTAAGGGATAATTAGGGTTAGTTCTTGCTCTACATCCAGATTGTGTCCACTATGGGTAATACCCTCAACCATGTCTCTACCATTCCTGCCTTGTCCTGCAGGCTCCAACATATAACAATGAGTCCCTCTTTAACTTTGTGTTAGATACAACTCCAAGTTATTGTACCCTGTGACTGCTTGGTTGACTACCATTCAACCCATCCTAAGCCCTGGGGGTATCTGAGTACTGTGAACTAGTGTTATGACCCTGAAAAGGCAACTGCTAAAGGTGAAGCCAAGTTCTGGCGTTTTGTGTCAACCAAAGTTGTTAACTTAGACTCAGTAACTCCCTATGACTATTTCCACGGTGTATTTTCCTTGCATATTTTAAAACATAATCAGCATCGGAATACACTAGAAAACCACATGTTTTATGCATCATATTATTTTCAGTGGACATATGTGTCGGAGGTCACACGGAGCACTATGGCACACATTTTTTTCTTATGTGAAATCTGCACTGCATAAAAGAAATGTGTGACAATTTGGGTAGCAAACATGCAGATTAGCCTCATTTGATGGGACTTAGCCATGTCCAATACTGCAAAATCTGTGGCAATCCACACTAAAATATGCAGAAGAAATCCAAGGGTATGGATATGTTCACATGGCTGATTTGGATGCTGTATCAGGATTGAATCCTATTTTGAAATCTGCTCCTGTAAGGGCTTGTCCCCACAGCAAGATTTTCGGTCGGATTTACAGACGGTTTTCGGATTTGAAAGCCGTCTGTAAACCGAGTGTCAACCATTCTGATAGACTTTAATAGAAAATCTGTTCAGCGGTCCCCACTGAACGGTTTTTCTGCTGGATGTTTTTTTTACACCGCCGGCGTTCTGAAAATCTTAGAACCTGTTCATTCTTCCGCACGGTTTTCGGCCAGAAAATATACGTCAGTGTTGACGGAGATGGGAAATCTGGAAACCATGGACAGAATCACCCCCCAAAACCACATACAAAATTTCAAAATACCGGCCGGATTGTTTTATCAGAATCCAGCCGGTATTTGCTTATTGCTGTGTGGAGATTTCAGACAAGGATTTTATGCTGATTTTCAGAATCAGATTTTCAATCTCCTATACTAAAATGTGAGGTGAGGTTTCAGCGCAGAATCTGTCTCAAGAATCGACATCTCAGTTCTTTCTCAGCGCTGAGGAAAATCAGTGTTGTGTGAACAATGAGTGTGAACAAAGAATGTAAGGCAGATTGCAGTCAGATTGGACACTGATTCTGAGGCAGATTCAGCGCTGAATCTGATCAGAATCAGTGTCCAAATCAGTCGTGTAAACATACCGAAGTCTCATGTTACTGCAGCATTTTTATTTTGTCATTTGAAAAATATGCCATGTAAACCTAGCCTAATAGTGTGGAAAACACTCAGTAGGTACAAAAGGCAACATTTAATAGACATATTTTTAATGTTTGTAAATACTTAAAACAGACATCTCCAATATTAATCTTCACAGTTCACTTTTTTATTAGTCATTCCTAAAAAATAAACAGTGGGGAAAATAAGTACTTGATACACTGGTGATTTTTCCACCTGTAAAGAATGGAGAGGTCTGTAATTTTTATTGTAGTATTTAATACAATAGAAAAACAGAACTTATTTGGTACAGAAAATATTTGGTACAGAAACCTTTGTTTGCAATTACAGAGGTCAGACGTGTCCTGTAGTTGTTGACCAAGTTTGCACACACTGCAGCAGGGATTTTGGCCCACTCCTCCATACAGATCTTCTCCAGATCTTTCAGGCTTCGGGGCTGTCTCTGGGCTACATTGAGTTTCAGCTCACTCCAAAGATTTTCAATTGGGCTCAGGTCTAGGCCACTCCAGGACCTTGAAATACTTCTTACGGAGCCACTTATTAGGTGCCCTGGCTGTGTGTTTTGGGTCATTGGCATGCTGGAACACCCAGCCACAACCCATCTTCAATGCTCTTACTGAGGGAAAAAGGCTGTGGCCAGAATCTCACGATACATGGCCCCATCATCCTCCCTTTAGTATGGTGCAGTCATCCTGTCTACTTTGCATAAAAGCACCCCCAAAGTATGATATTTCCACCCCCATGCTTCACGCTTGGGACGGTGTTCTTGAGGATCTACTCATCCTTCTTCTTCCTCCAAATGCGGCAAGTGGAGTTGATACCGAAAAATGTTGGTCTCCTCTGACCATATGACCTTCTCCCATAGCACCTCTGGATGATTCAGATGGTTATTGGTGAACTTCAAACGGGCCTAGACATGTGCTGGCATGAGCAGAGGGACTTTGTTTGCTCTGCAGGATTTTAATCTATGATGGAGTAGTGTGTTACTAAGTGTAATCTTTGAGACTGTGGTCAGCTCATTGACCAGGTCCTCCTGTTTAGTTCTGGGCTGATTCCTGACCTTTCTCAGAATCATCCTTAACCCATGTGGCGACATCTTACATGGAGCCCCAGACAGTTATCTTGTGTTTCTATTTCTAATAATTGCGCAAAAAGTTGTTGCCTTCTCACTAAGCTGCTTGCTTATTGTCCTGCAGTCCACCCCAGTCTTGTGCAGCTCTACACCTAGTAATGTATTAGCATATTCATGTATGCTCTTTGATTATGCCACAGTCACAGACCGCTGCAATCAAAGGGTTAAGCACCAGGGACTGCTCTAGGAACGGAACTACTCACTACAGCTCTGTTACTAGTGCAGCCGTGGCACTAGGAGTTGCAAAACTCCTATTTGCAGTGAGGTCACTGCAGATTAATGGCTTGCACCGCCCACTGTTTATACTCGGTGGTTGGTCATTAAGGAGTATAATAAAAGCTAACAAGTCTGTGAGAGCCAGAACTTTTGCTGGTTGGCAGGTTATCAAATACATATTCCATGCAATAAAATGCAAATATATATATATATATATTAATATAAAATATTTATTATAATCCCCAAAGGCCACTTTATTAGGTAAACCTGTCCAACTGCCGTTAACACTTAATTTTAATCACCAATCACATGGCGGCAACTCAGTGATTTAGGCATGTAGACATGGTCAAGACAATCTCCTGCAGTTCAAACCGAGCATCAGTATGGGGAAGAAAGGTGATTTGAGTGCCTTTGAACGTGGCATGGTTGTTGGTCCCAGAAGGCTGGTTGAGAATTTCAGAAACTGTGATCTCCTGGGATTTTCACGCACAACATCTCTAGGGTTTACAGAGAATGGTCCAAAAAGAAAAAACATCCAGTGAGCGGAGTCCTGTGGGGGGAAAATGCCTTGTTGATGCCAGAGGTCAAAGGAGAATGGGCAACGGGTTCGAGCTGATAGAAAGGCAACAGTGACTCAAATACCCACCCGTTACAACCAAGGTGGGCAGAAGAGCATCTCTGAACGCACAGTACGGCGAACTTTGAGGCAGATGGGCTACAGCAGCAGAAGACCACACCGGGGGCCACTCCTTTCAGCTAAGAACAGGAAAATGAGGCTCCAATTTGCCCAAGCTCATCAAAAATTGGACAGTAGAAGATTGGAAAACGTTGCCTGGTCTGATGAGTCTCGATTTCTGCTGCGACATTCGGATGGTAGGGTCAGAATTTGGCGTCAACAACATGAAAGCATGGATCCATCCTGCCTTGTATCAACGGTTCAGTTTGTGGTGGTGGTGTCAGGGTGGGGAAATATTTTCTTGGCACTCTTTGGGCCCTTGGTACCAATTGAGCAACACCTTTTTGAATCTAGGGCCACGAAGAATTGAGGCAGTTCTGAAGGCAAAAGGGGGCCCCAACCCGTTACTAGCATGGTGTACCTAATAAAAGTGGCCGGTGAGTGTATATAAATATATTAATATATATTTTATAATATTATATATATATATATAATGTATTTATATATATATATATGATATATATATTTTAAAATTATAATAGTGTATTTTATATATATATAAAATTTATTTTAATTGTGTATTTTAATATTGTATATATATATATTATATAATATATATATATTTGTATAATTGTGGGGACTAGCAGTCAAAGAGGCAGGCACAAGCGGGTAGGTTGCAACAAAAATATAGGGTTTTTTTTTCCACCGGCAAAACAAACAGCAGTAATAAACATAAAGTCTATGGCAGCGGGCCCTTACTTCAGCCGTATGACACGCAGCAAATCAAGGGTAAGTCCGCATCAAAAAATAAAACAAAATGTACTCCACCATGTGGCTGGTGACTTCCTTTGTAGGAGACCCACAGGTCTGTTTCAGGGTCCGTAGCAGACTCCTTCTCCTGCTCAGCACTCTCTGGAGACAAGTACCCTTCCAAAAAACTCCTTTAGCATCAGGTTAACTCTCTCACCTGGTCTCTTCCTGCACAGGCTTTAAAGGCCTAGGGATACCCGGGAAAGCCTGGACCGGAGGGGTAACGGCCTCCCACCCACGCTACAGCCGTTCAGAAAAAGCAGCCCAATAAGCTGCACAGCGCTATGCTAAATACACACGCCTAGTGACCTATGGTTACCTATCTTACTGCTGCTTTTCCCCACAAGATCCGGTTCCTTGGTGGGCCCAACTAGTGTAGTTCCTTGCTGCCATTCTGCTGTTGTGGAAAGACCGGGCTGTCCTACTGGATCGGCCTCCCTGACATCCCCGGAACTTCCCTTATCCATTTGCAGCATAATACTAGGGACATTACCTTCCATCCACTATCTTTCCTGCTGGTTTTCTTACTTATATTTTATAATTATATATATATTATATTATATATTATATTTATATATAATTATTATTAAAATATATATATATATATATAAATTTTATATATTTTTAATTATTAATTTAAATAGGATTCTATCTTGCTGTGCACTAAATATATTGAAATTGAGTATATAAAGATGGGTATACAGAATAAACATCTACATCATTTAAAGTCTGGGCTGCTCTACCCTCCTACATATTCAAGCAACACTTATTTTCTGATAGACATTGTACAGCACCTACTTGAAAGTAGTATATTAATATAAACTACAATTCAGTCTTCAAGAATTTATATGTCCAATTATTTCTTCAAGTAAAAAACATTTTCATTGAGGCAAAATAATAAAGAACACAATAAGCTATAACTAAAACTAAAATACCAAAAAACAGCATAAAACTAACACAGTGAAACTACTAAATTTGTGCTTGAAAAGAAGAATTGTTTAGCAAGAATTTCTTTCAGAAGTAGATGCCACACATTTACATAATAGAAAATTTTCTTTTGTTGTAAACAAATCTCTGTAACAGTTCAGTTTTGCTGAGCCTTTAAGATAATAGTATTCATTAAAGAAAAGAAAAGGAGATTGCTACAAAGTTGCTATAGTTTTATAGAAATTATTCTTTCTCTCCAGTGAAATCTATTGAAGAACGAGTAGATTATTAGGGGAAACATAACAATGACTGCTCCAAGTCTGTTATAAAATAATGCTCAAATATTTAGTTAGATTTTGTGGAACGTGTTTCTAAGAGTAAAGTTAGAAAGGTTTATTCCTCCTGGAATTTAAGAACTGTGTTTTTTTCATTGTTAAAGGGGTGTTCCCACCATGAACTTTGATGACATATCAATAGGATAAGCCATTAAAGTCTGATAGGTGCTGGTCTAACCTTTGGAAACTGCACCTATATTCTGGAAATGGGTCCACGAAAGTCTCAGCTCAGAATGGAATGCTTGCGCCTGATTCTCCATTCTGTTCTATGGGAGTTCCAAGTACAATTAAACCATGTATTTGGCAATATTTAGAACTCCCATAGAACAGAATAGAGAGTAGTGCACAAGTGTGACCAGCTCTCCATTCTGAGCCAAGACTTTTGGGGTAAGATAAGTGTGGCTCTTAGAGGTGAGAACTAGTGATGAGCGATTGTGTCAACTATCGTTATCGATCCGATAGTCGATAACAGATTATCGCCGATGACCATTAAAGTCTATGGGAGAGGAACAAAACCTTCATTCTTAACCCAAACAGGGCTGGGAAGCTGGAATTAACACCCCAACAGTAAAACTGGATTCGTGCTACATCTTTAGGCAAGCGACAACTATGCAACAAGATTCACCAGAAAAAAACTGACAGACTTAATCACTAACCTGTCCACTTGTACACAGCATGACGCCGTTAAACCTGGCATACCCACAAATTAAAAAGTGCCAGAAGGCAATTTTACTTGAGCTGGACATTTACAAATCTCTGATCCTGGAACTCGCATGACCCTTAAACCTGTCTGACCCACAGATTAAAAAGTGACTGGAAAAAGGAGTCCTTTCCAACCACCATTTTAGTTGAACAGGACATGACTAATACCTGTCCTGGGCTGCACATGAGCCGCAAACTGCTATCCCCTCAGATTAAATAATTGCCGGAAAAAGGATTCTTTGAACACACCATTTTTAGTTGAACTGGACATTGACTATACCTGTCCTGGGCTGTCAGCAATGAGCAGCCCAAACCTGCATGACCCTCAGAATAAAATAAGTTGCCGAAAAAGTAAATAAGTCCTTTGTACCACCATTTTAGTTGAACTAGCATTGACTATGCTGTCCTGAACCCAAGCATGAACCTCAAACCTGCATGACTCCATTAGATTAAAAAGTGTCATAAGAAAAGTATTTTTGAAGCAGTATTTTATGAATAAATGGACAATGACTATCCATATCCTGTAAAACGCAGCATGACCCAAAAACCGCACAGGTGCCCTTATGGATCCATCACAGAAAAATTTTGTTAAATAAGAATTAAACTATATTAAGAAACAACTATGTTTCCAAATACTGCTGCTGCTAGAGCTACTTGCCATTCTACTGGTGAAATTGTTCCAGCCGTGACATTAGAAGTTATAAGTCAAACAAAACAGTATTGTCCCCCAGTAGTCAACGAGGCCTGTCAGAAAATCCTGCATTCTACAATCAAGTGGTTGAAGGAAAATTACTGATCAAGGCGGTTGAGGCTGTAAAACATGGATCACGCAGGTTCAGCTAGCATGGCCGAAGTGGCCGTGACTGGAGGACGAGGAGGTAAGACTGGCTGGATGCAGTCCACTGAAGAACAGATTTGCGATGTCAGTTCGTACCCGTACTGATATTCCACAGGGCACCGACCCAGCGATTACTAGGCCATGACAAGTCCTGCAACCGACGATCTGCTTGCTTGCGTGTTTTCGCAGCACTGGAATGAGCACCTTCTCTCGTACCTCCTTAACTCCATGTCCCACACCCTCTTTGCTCGCCTTACCACCTGCATTTCGTTTCCCCCTCCATGTTCAGAAGATTTAAAAATTTAAAAGGTATGGAATAAGTTTTTGACAGTCTCTTATTGAAAGACGGCAAATCACAGCTATTCATAAATCCCTCTAATTTCCTACACCCAACTAGATTAAAAACAATTAATTTCTATCGAAAACCTTTTGGAAATGCGGTCTGGTGGAAAAACCCAAGAAAAAAATCAACAGTTTTCTTCCTTCATCCCAGGGATTTAAAACTCCCCAAAGGGACTGGAATTGAGGGTTTTCACAAACTACATCAAGTGCCTATCTGCGCCAAACTAGTTTCACCGAGTGCAAAAAGCATTAAAAATTTTACAGGAAAAATTTTGCTTTTTTTTGCAGCAATGACACCGGTACAGTACTAAAAAAAATTTCTGTACCCAAAATTTTTAAAGTACAAGGGCTCTTTGAACAAAACTGGCTGCACCAAAGTGAAATACTATTTAAAATTTTAACGGATAACAAAAGGTTTTTTTGCACCAAGAAATACACCAACAGCACTAAAAATTTCTGATCCAAATTTAAGTACAAGGGGCTTTTTGAACAAAACTGGGCTCACCAAAGTGAAATACAGCTTTTTTAAAAGTTATACGAAACAAAGGTGGTTTTGCCCAATAAATACACCAACAGTTTACTAAAAATTTCGTATCCAAATTTAAGTAAAAAGTGGCTCTTTGAAAAAAACTGGATGCACAAAATAAAAGTTAAATTTCCCCTCACGAGGTGTTGCCAAAAAGTGTAAAAAAAAATGCCCTTTCAAACAGGTTCAAAACAGAGTCTAGTATCACAATAACCCCTCCTTTTAAAAACCGTTGCTTTCTTCTGTCCATCCACCCCCCCCCCCCCCCGTGGCTGTACATGCTAGATGCTTCTTTAAAATCTCTTCCCAACAAAAAAACTGAAATTCTCAAAACACCCCATATTCTAAATTTTACAGCCCAAAAGATGTTGTCTGTAGGGAAAAAAAAGAAAAAACGTGCTCGAGCTAGCTGTATTGAGAACACGCAGCACACATCTTTCTCTAGTGATAGACACTGAAAGACTGATACTGAACAGGAAAAAGCTGTTTTATGCAAAAAAGAGGTCATGTTTTTTTCGCCAAAGAAACCCAAACATAAGCAGACCGCACACCCAGCCACCTGCTCTAAGCGATTTTCTGGGCCCCCAAAAAAGAAGGAAGCGCCGAAAATGGGGCGATAGTAATAAATTTCCTGCAGATTTTCACCTAAATACGCGTGATCGGAAATTTCTGATCAGCCTAAAAATCGTGCCGATTTCAACTTTGTCGATTATAATCACTCATCCCTAACCATAACTAGTAATTAGTTCCGAAGCCTCAAAAATGTCATGCAACATAATGCAAACTGAAGACTAAAGAAAAAGAAGCAGATAATTAATACTAAAGATATAAATCCTTCCATGTAACATCAGAAAGCTGCTGGAAGCTGAAAATCATGTTCTATTCTGAGGACATTAGCTCCTTTGAGTCATGGACTTTATACACAATGTATCAGAAGAAAAGAAAATGGGGCCCTCACCTGGTGCCCAAAGGAGCCACTCACCCTGGCACATGTAAAGAGTAGGTCAAGACATGTAGTACTGCACTGTACTGTAGAGAGGTGATACTAGATCACCAATCACTGTATGTACCTCACTAATGCATGTAAGAGCAGTACAGGACATGTGGTACCACACTGTACTATATAGAGGCGCTACTAGACTGCCAATCAATGCATGCACCTCACTAATACATGTAAGAGCAGTACAGGACATGCAGTACCACACTGTACTGTAGAGACGCTACTAGACCGTCAATCACTGCATGCACTGCACTGATACATGTAAGAGCAGTACAGGACATGCCATATGCACTGTACTATAGATAGGCGCTACTAGACTGCCAATCACTGCATGCACCTCACTAATACATGTAAGAGTAGTACAGGTCATGTAGTACCGCACTGTACTATAGAGAGGTGCTACTAGATTGCCAATCACTGCATGCACCTCACTAATACATGTAAGAGCAGTACAGGACATGTAGTATAGCACTGTACTGTAGAGAGGCACTACTAGACCACCAATCACTGCATGCACCTTGCTAATACAGAGGCGTTACCAGTAAAATGTTCATAATAATTGGTTGAATCTTCCATCAATCAAATAAGCTGCAGATCAGTAGTGTCTGGGACCAGTGTATGGTAAAAATATTGTATCCTGAGGTTAGTGTAGCTTAATGGATCACTGTAACATTTTTATTTTTCTATCTACAGACCTGTCGGAGGACTTGTTTTTTTTTTGCTGCCTGAAGTTTAGTTCTTATTGGTACCATTTTGGGGTACATATAACTTTTTAATCACTTTATATTACATTTTTGTCAGGTAAATCAACCAGAGGGATCATGAGGGATAAATGAGGTTATATTTAATAGATTAAATGCATATTAGATATATATAGTAGATATTTGCAATTTTTTTTAATGATTTTTCTCTTTTTATATGCAAAAAGTTCAAAGCACCCTCATTTTCTTATTTTACATATAAAATATAAAAACTTTATATATATCCATTTAGTCCCCCAGGGAACTTGAATACTATGGGGGACCGCTGGTTGTCTAATTTAGTGCAAATCTAATGTATTGTAAAATAGTGTACAATTACCACTCCCCTTTTAGACCCTGCTGTGGCCTCTGGTAGTGTGTAATAGGTGAAGTAAGATGGCAGGCCTTTTTAGGATCCAGCTGCCATAACAAATGGTTGGCTTTCCACAAAATATTATTTTCTGACTCTTCGTCTGCTCCATATTGCCTTCCTGACATAATGATGTACATAAAACATTGTGAAGAGGTTGAAGGAGCAGTGAGTCCCCCTATCTACTTGGTTACTTTGTAGCAGCACCTGTTCCACATAAGTGGATGTAGTTGTGACATTTTTTGAACGGATGGCAGTAAAAAACAAACAGAGATATATTTCCTTGCGGCTCTTCTCCAAACAGGCTCGGACTGGACCACTGGGGGATCGGTGAATCCCCCGGTGGGCCCCGAGCCGCTGTGGGCTCCCGGAGGCAGTGCCGCCGCTCCCCACTGTTTATTTATTTTTTATTTTTTTTAATCTACCTACAGAGGCCCTGACTACAAAGGGGGCCCTGGCTAATGAAAGGGGGGCCCTGAATACAAAGGGGGCCCTGGCTAATGAATGGTGGGCCCTGACTACAAAGGGGGCCCTGACTACATAGGGGACCCTGGCTAATGAAAGGGGAGCCCTGGCTACAAGGGGGGCCCTGACTACAAGGGGGGCCCTGACTACAAAGGGGGGCCTGACTACAAAGGGGGCCCTGGCTCATGAAAGGAGGGCCCTGACTACAAAGGGGGCCCTGGCTAATGAAAGGGGGGCCCTAACTACAAAGGGGGGCCCTGGCTAATGAATGGGGGGCCCTGACTACAAAGGAGGCCCTGGCTAATGAAAGGGTGGCCCTGACTACAAAGGGGGCCCTGGCTACAAAGAGGGCCCTGACTACAAAGAGGGCCCTGGCTAAACGGGGGGCCCCGGCTACAAGGGGAGCCCTGACTACAAAGGGGAGCCCTGACTACAAAGGGGGGCCCTGACTACCGATAGGGGGCTCTGACTACCGATAGGGGGCTCTGACTACTGATAGGGGGCCCTGGGTACCAGAGAGGGCCCTGACTACCAGAGGGGGCCCTGACTACCTAAAGGGGGCCCTGACTACCAGAGGGGGCCCTGGCTACTAAAGGGGGCCCTGGCTACTAAAGGGGGCCCTGGCTTTCTAAAGGGGACCCTGACTACTAAAGGGGGCCCTGGCTATCTAAAGGGGGATCTGACTACCAGAGGGGGCCCTGGCTACCTAAAGGGGCCCCTGGCTACCTAAAGAGGGATCTGACTACCAGAAGGGGCCCTGGCTACCTAAAGGGGGCCCTGGCTATCTAAAGGGGCCCTGGCTATCTAAAGGGGGCCCTGGCTGCCTAAAGGGGGCCCAGACTACCTCCACAGTAGCTAAAGGGGGGGTGGGACTGACTTCCTACACACTACCTAAAGGAGACCCCTAATTGTCTGTATACTACCTAAAGGAGGCCTTAACTGCCTGTATAGTACCTAAAGGAGGCCCCTTACTGCCTGTATACTACCTAAAGGAGACCCCTAACTGCCTGTATACTAACTAAAAGAGACCCCTAACTGCCTGTATACTACCTAAAAGAGACCCCTAACTGCCTGTATAGTACCTAAAGGAGGCCCCTAACTGCCTGTATACTACCTAAAGGAGGCCCCTAACTGTTTGTATACTACCTAAAGGAGACCAACTGCCTGTATACTACCTAAAGGAGTCCCCTAACTGCCTGTATACTACCTAAGGAGGCCCCTAACTGCCTGTATACTACCTAAGGAGGCCCCTAACTGCCTGTATACTACCTAAAGGAGACCCCTAACTGCCTGTATACTACCTAAAAAAGACCCCTAACTGCCTGTATAGTACCTAAAGGAGGCCCCTAACTGCCTGTATACTACCCTAAAGAGGCCCCTTAACTGCCTGTATACTACCTAAAGGGGGCCCCCTAACTGCCTGATTACAAAGGGAAATTTAACTACCTAAAGGAGACCCCTAACTGTCTGTATACTACCTAAAGGAGGCCCTAACTGCCTGTATACTACTTCAAGGGAAGCCCTAACTGCATGTATACTACCTAAAAGGCGTCCCTAACTGCTTGCAGCCTATATTAAGGGGACCCTAACTACCTACAGCTTACCTAACTGGGGGAAACCACCTACCTACAGCCTAATTAATTGGGATTCACCAACACCTACCTACAGCCTACCTAACTGGGGTCCACCAACCTAGGATACTAGGCCTCTAAGTTATGGCTTGTACCCACTCTCCCATCCCTGGGTAGTTTGTACAGAGGTGGGAATAGGTAAAGAGATGCTTGAAAATTGAGGATTCTAAGATATTTGTGTATAATTTCTGCAGGGATGAGTGGTGGCCGGGACAAGTCATCATGGCGGTGTGGAACGGCTGCAGATGAGATGGCAAAAATAACGACTCATGAGAGAAGAGAACGACTCATCAGATAAGACATCTCCGGAGAGTCCCTGGTTTCAGGAGTTATTTTTTATATTGTAATGTAATCGAGTCGGACCACTATGTGGTCTACATATAGCAGGGTGGTAGGTTATATCGGCGCGGGTATAGTGGCAGCGTACATGTGTCCCTGATTGTAAGAGTGAGGGAACACCGGACCCTGTGATAAGAGTTACACTTCTACTTTCTTGCTGGTCTGTATTTAAGAAGGTGGCGAGGTGCGTGACCAAGGGAAACGTGGAGGGGGATATTGTATGTGGGTGGAGGGGGATATGGATGGAGCTACTTAGCCATGTGTCTATGACATGTTAGACTGACAAAAGTGTGACTAACTTAATATTGGACTACACAATACAGTTCTGTTTTGCACACTGTGTTATGTGGTAAAATGGGCGCATTTATGTCAGAGAGGCCGGTAATATTTTCATGTTTTCAACACCAGAGCTTCCTATATCACATGTATTGAGAAATGTATTGATTTAACCCTATGTCAGTTTTCTTCTGCTAACATTTGGAGGCAATTTAAAGAGTATAGCTTTGTACAGATCTGTGGGACGTGAGAACCAGGGTCCACCATTACTAAGCCTCCCCCACTTACACAGAACGCCAAAAGCAGATATTGTCACCTCCAGAGCCGGACTGGGAATGACAATCCGCCCTGGCACTCCGCCCCCACCCGCTCACATACAATATCCACTTACAAAATGTCCCTTGTTCTCGCACCTCGACACTGTCTAAAATAAACTACACTATAAAGGTGCTTTCACATGGAGAGTTTTTGGTGCGTTTTTGATGCATTTTGTGCAGAAAGGCAGAGTAGTTAATGCTGTACATTTCGGCACAAAAAAAACGCATCAAAAAATGCACCAAAACAGCTCTGTGTGAGAGCTCCCTACATACAAGCAAGAAAGAAACAGTGGTGCAGAGAAACCCCTCATCACAGAGTCAGGTGTACACTTGCTTTACAATCAGGGACAAGTCCACACTGACACTACATAAGCACCAGCATAACCTACAACCCCACCAATCACATCACCAGTAGTCAGGTCACCATCACATGAACACAGCACTGATTCAACCCAGAAGTAAAATGACGCCTGACAGCAGGGACTCACAGGAGACGTCATCTCTGATGGGAGTCGTTCTCTTCTCCTTTTCTTCTCCTTCTGGCCCAAACCTCCATGATGCCTTCCCTTGTTGTTCCCTTCCATTTCTTTCTCTGTCCGGTACAGCATGCAGTGTCCTCTTCTAGTGGTCACTACTCGTCCCTGTAGAATTTACCACAAATACATCTTAGACTCCTCTCTTTTCCAGCACTTTCCTATCAATTCCCCAAACAGCGTATATTAGACCCGAAAAATTAGAAATTAAAAAATGTCAGATAAGTGGCATGTAAATAGGTAGACCCCTATTAGGCAGGCAGGGCCAGTATTTAGATTGGCAGGGCCAGTATGTAGGCAGGCAGGGCCAGTATGTAGATAGGCAGGGCCAGTATATAGGCAGGCAGGGCCAGTATATGTGTAGGCAGGGACAGTATGCAGGCAGGCAGGGACAGTATACAGGCAGACAGGGCCACTTATAGGCAGACAGGGACAGTATATAGCAGGCAGGGCAGGGTATAGGTAGGCAGGGCAGGGCATCATATAGCCAGGCAGAGTATAGGTAGCCACGGCAGGGTATAGGTAGGCAGGGCATCATATAGCCAGGCAGGGTATAGGTAGCCAGGGCAGTGTATAGGTAGCCAGGGCAGGGTATAGGTAGCCAGGGCAGGGCATCATATAGCCAGGGCAGGGTATAGGTAGCCAGGGCAGGGCATCATATAGCCAGGTAGGGTATAGGTAGCCAGGGCAGGGCATCATATAACGCAGGGCAGGGTATAGTAGCCAGGGGCAGGGCATCATATAGCCAGGCAGGGTATAGGTAGCCAGGCGTCTACGGGCATCGATAGCACAGGGCAAGGGCATCATATAGCCAGGCAGCTGGCAGGTATCAGGTAGCACAGGCAGTGCAATCATATAGCCAGGGCAGGGTATAGGTTAGCCAGGGCAGTCGCATCATATAGCCAGGGCAGGTATATATAGGTAAGCCCGGAGCTGGCTGGGCATGATATAGCCAGGGAAGGATATAGGTAGCCACGGCAGGGCATCATATAGTCAGGGCAGGGTATAGGTAGCCAGGCAGGGTATAGGTAGCCAGGGCAGGGTATAGGTAGCCAGGTCAGGGCATCATATAGCCAGGGCAGGGTATAGGTAGCCAGGGCAGGGCATCATATAGCCAGGACAGGGCATCATATAGCCAGGACATCATATAGCCAGGCAGGGTATAGGTAGCCAGGGCAGGGCATCATATAGCCAGGCAGGGTATAGGTAGCCAGGGCCGGGCATCATATAGCCAGGTAAGGTTTAGGTAGCCAGGGCAGGGCATCATATAGCCAGGGCAGGGTATAGGTAGCCAGGGCAGGGTATAGGTAGCCAGGGCAGGGCATCAGTAGCCAGGGCAGGTTATAGGTAGCCAGGGCAGGGTATAGGTAGCCAGGGCAGGGCATAGGTAGCCAGGGCAGGGTATAGGTAGCCAGGGCAGGGCATCATATAGCAAGGGAGTGGTATAGGTAGCCAGGCAGGGCATCATATAGCCAGGCAGGGTATAGGTAGCCAGGGCAGGGCATCATTTAGCCAGGGCAGGGCTCTTATAGGCAGCCAGGGACAGTAAGTTGTAATACTCCCCTGCATCATATAGCCAGGCAGGGTATAGGTAGCCAGGGCAGTATATAGGTAGCCAGGGCAGGGTATAGGTAGCCAGGGCAGGGCATCATATAGCCAGGGCAGGGTATAGGTAGCCAGGGCAGGGCATCATATAGCCAGGTAGGGTATAGGTAGCCAGGGCAGGGCATCATATAGCCAGGGCAGGGTATAGGTAGCCAGGGCAGGGCATCATATAGCCAGGCAGGGTATAGGTAGCCAGGGCAGGGCATCGTATAGCCAGGGCAGGGCATCATATAGCCAGGCAGGGTATAGGTAGCCAGGCCAGTGCATCATATAGCCAGGGCAGGGTATAGGTAGCCAGCGCAGGGCATCATATAGCCAGGGCAGGATATAGGTAGCCAGGGCTGGGTATGATATAGCCAGGGCAGGGTATATAAGTAGCCAGGGCAGGGCATCATATAGCCAGGGCAGGGTATAGGTAGCTAGGGTAGGGTATAGGTAGCCAGGGCAGGGTATAGGTAGCCAGGGCAGGGCATCATATAGCCAGGGCAGTATATAGGTAGCCAGGGCAGGGCATCATATAGCCAGGGCAGGGCATCATATAGCCAGGCAGGGTATAGGTAGCCAGGGCAGGGCATCATATAGCCAGGCAGGGTATAGGTAGCCAGGGCAGGGCATCATATAGCCAGAGCAGGGTATAGGTAGCCAGGGCAGGGTATAGGTAGCCAGGGCAGGGCATCATATAGCCAGGGCAGGGTATAGGTAGCCAGGGCAGGGCATCATATAGCCAGGGCAGGGTATAGGTAGCCAGGCAGGGTATAGGTAGCCAGGGCAGGGTATAGGTAGCCAGGGCAGGGTATAGGCAGCCATGGTATAGGTAGCCAGGCAGGGCATCATATAGCCAGGGCAGGGTATAGGTAGCCAGGGCAGGGCATCATATAGCCAGGGCAGGCTATTACAGGCAGCCAGGGACAGTAAGTAGTAATACTCACCCGCTGTCCCCTCCTCTTCACCTGCTCCGGAGCCTGTGGCCGCTCACTGCAGAGTGCGGGGCCGCGGAGCAGGCGCGCCTTGACGTCATCACATCGCGCGCCTGCCCCGCGGCCTCCTGGGAGCTCAACAGACGGGATCAGTAGATCCCAGATGTTCAGCCTCGGTTGCTGCTTGCACCGCGCGGTGCAGGCGGCGGCCGTGACGGCTGCATCGCTGGGTCGGTGACCCGGCCGTGCAGCCGTGTGGCGAGGGGGGGCCTTTCGGCCCCCTGCCACAGGGGTCCGGTCGCTGATGCGACCATTGCGGCCCCTGTAGCACGCCACAGACCAGCGCTGGGACTCGGGGCCTGCCGGGGGGGGAACACCGTCCTCCTCGCGGGCGATCCGAGCCAGCCCTGCGGCCCAGACCCCAGTGGCCCGCCGGGCGAATGCCGGTTTGCCCTATGGGCAGTCAGGGCCTGGTCACCTCTATATTACACCTCCTCTCCCCAGGCGTACAATACGACCGTATTGTATGCCCGGGAGATAAGTAACATGCCACTTATGACAGTCTATGGGGCCGGCAGGCTGAAGCCCCCCTCCCTCGCATTGCGGGAGTACGCGCCAATCAGCGCGACTCCCAAACACCTTTTAAGATGATAAGCCTATGTTCACATGGCGTAATTGCCCGCAATTACGCCATGAGAACATAGGCTTATCATCTTAAAAGTCTGAGGATAGCCAGTCTGGCCTATTGCATGGTTTAGGGTGATCGTGTAAATGAGCTATTGTTTTTCTAATTGATGGGATCGTCAAGTTGATCTTTTTAGGTCAAGTTTATTTTATTGTGGCTTCTATACTGAGAATTGTTGTTTTAGATTTAATCAACAGTATTACAGTTCCAGTTATTAAATAATACTGCAAACTCTATCAGATAATTAAATCGAATAGATATGCTAATAAAATGTCTCCTTCTTGCTTAATACGAATTGATTCTTTTCAACAACAAACCAAGTTGGACTAATCCATAATTCAATATAGTCTCATCATTCAGGGACTCGCTTTTCATGAAATTCATATTAGAATAGGAAGTGGACAGATGTTCAAGGGCTGAAATTTTGTGCAATATCAGAGCAATGACTATGTAACACAATTCTTGAAGTCAACTATTTAACCTGTGCATAGGTGTCTTTGCAGCAAAGTAATAGATAATTATTTTACTAGTAAAACGTAACCCCTTCCCGCTGCAGGACTGTGTCTTTTTCCTCTCTGCCCCACATAACTTTTTTTATTTTTGCTTCTACAATAAAGAAAAGGGGATACAGACCAAATGGTACCAGAAGACAACCCAATGGCATTTCGCAAGGAAGCTTCGTCACCCTTGATTAGAGATGACCAAGCAGTAAAAAGTTCTAGTTCGATTAGAACCTCGAACTTTAGTGTGCTCAGTTCGAGGTTCTATTCGAACTAGAACTTGAGCCCCATTAAACAGTATCAAAAAATTTTTTCCCCACATATAGTGACACGCCAGATTTAAAAAATGGGGCTCTGTCAGGGAGGTCAAAACTGATTACATTCTTAAGTGGGTAAATAGCAAAAGAGGGTGTTTTGAACTTTTAATACTTTTTAATTTTTACATTTTTTCTTACACATGTAGGGGGCCTACATGTGTAGGGTACTTGACAACTAGGAGCAGGGCCGGCTCCAGGTTTTTTGTTGGCCCTTGGGTGACAGAGCCTCAGCGGGCCCCTTTGTGGAGCAAATCATGTGGCGACAGTAAAATAGTAGGCTTATCAGAATTTATTTTAGTGGCCCACTTTGCCTCGCTGTCTCCACCATCTGTATGGTGCCCCGCCCAGTCTCACTTCAAATTATACAGAATGATGTGATGAGATCATCACACTAATCTGTAATCAAGATGGAGGACTGGGGCTTCTGAGTCTTTCTCACCTAACTGTAGCAGGACACCGGTTTTGAACATAAAAAGTTTAAAGATATATGTCCCCCTGCCCAAATGATACATTTTACATAAATAAAAATATATCAAAAGCTATAACACAAAGTACTGAGTATAAAACCACATAATAATGGTCTTACAGATACCAAATAACACTGCTACATAAAACCAGAATCTCAAGGCTACAATTACCAATAATTAAAACCAAATACTTCTGCATCATGACTACATAGTGACTAAATAATACCCCCACATGATGTCCTCATATCACCACCACATGGTAATTGAATAATACCTCAACATCATGACCTCATTTCACCCCCACATAGTGACTGAATAATGCTGCCACACTATGACTACATATCACCACCACATAATAATTGAATAATACTGCAAAACCATGACCACATATCACCACTATATAGAGACTGAATAATACCTCCACACACCATGACCACAAATTTCACGCCATGATAGGGACCTGAATAATAACCACACAATGTTACACCATGACCACATATCACCATTATATAGAGACTGAATAATACTACAACACCATTACTGAATATAAACCATTACACTTTGCATACATATAAGTTATTACAGTTCAGGTACATTTAGTGACTCACAGGTGACATTTCTCCGATGAGACGTTCATGTTCCCTTATCTTCTCCATCTGGTCCACACCAGCATGCTAACTTCTCCCTGCCAACACTCGTCCCTGCAGATTTGGACACAAATATCTTAGAATCCTCACTTTTCCAGCAACTCCTTAATTATAGGTATATAAGTTCCCTCAGTTAGGTAGCTCTATAGCTCGCCTCATCAGACAGGAAGCTCTATAAGTCCCCACAGTTAGGTGTAGGTGTATAGGTCCCCTCAGATAGGAAGCTATATAGGTTCCCTCAGTTAGGCAGGTATATAGAGGTCCCCTCAGCTAGGCAGGCATGTATAGGTCCCCTCAGTAAGGCAGGCATATATAGGTCCCGCCAGTTAGGCAGGCATATATAGGTCCCCTCAGTTAGGCAGGTATATATAGGTCCCCTGAGACAGGTATATATATGTTCACTCAGCTAGTCAGGTATATATATATATATATATATATATATATATATCTATATCCCCTCACTAGGCAGGTATATATAGGTACCCTCAGGTAGGTGAAAAAAAAATATATGTCCCCTCAGTTAGGCAGGTAACCACCATTAAAAACAATAGCAATGATACTTATCTTACCTCCTTCCTCGGCCGACAGTCTTCCTCTTCTGCCCGACACTGGTGGCGTGACATCATCATGCCACCAGTCCCCGGGACGCTCCTCTGGCAGCTCCTCAGCTGCACAGCCATCATAGGCTGAAGAGAGGCAGTGGCCAAGAGTGGGGGCTCCTAGAAGTGATGGGCCCCCGCCCCTTGCCCGGGTAGACCGGGTGCGGACGCCAGCCATGACTTGGAGGCACAGTTTTTATACTGTTCCGCTATATATACAGTACAGACCAAAAGTTTGGACACACCTTCTCATTCCAACAGTTTTCTGTATTTTCATGACTATAAAAATAGTAGATTCACACTGAAGGCATCAAAACTATGAATTAACACATGTGGAATTATTTACTTATCAAAAAGTGTGAAACAACTGAAAATCTGTCTTATATTCTCAGGTTCTTCAAAGTGAGCCGCCTTTTGCCTTGATTACTTACTTTGCACACACTCCTGGCATTCTTTGATGAGCTTCAAGGGTAGTCCCCTGAAATGTTTTTCACTTCACAGGTGTGTCCCTGTCAGGTCTAAAAGTGGGATTTCTTGCCTTATAAATGGGGTTGGGACCATCAGTTGTGTTGTTCAGAAGTCAGGTGGATACACAGCTGATAGTCCTACTGAATGGACTGTTAGCTGCTTTTTTCTTGCCATAATAGAAATTCTAAGTAAAGAAAAACGAGTGGCCATCATTACTTAAAGAAATGAAAGTCAGTCGGTCCTAAAAATTGGGGAAACTTTGAAAGTGTCCCCAGGTGCAGTGGCAAAAACCATCAAGCACTACAAAGAAACTGGCTCACATGAGGACTGCCCCAGGAAAGGAAGACCAAGAGTCACCTCTGCTGCGGAGGATAACTTCATCTGAGTCACCAGCCTTAGAAATCGCAGGTTAACAGCAGCTCATATAAGAGACCAGGCCAATGCCACACAGAGTTCTAGCAGCAGGCACATCTCTACAACAACTGTTAAGAGGAGACGGTGTGCAGCAGACCTTCATGGTAAAATAGCTGCTAGGAAACCACTGCTAAGGACAGGCAACAAGCAGAAGAGACTTGTTTGGGCTAAAGAACACAAGGAAAGGACATTAGACCAGTGGAAATCTGTGCTTTGGTCTGATGAGTCCAAATTGGAGATCTTTGGTTCCAACCACCATTTCTTTGTGCGACGCAGAAAAGGTGAACGAATGGACTCTACATGCCTGGTTCCCACTGTGGAGCACGGAGGAGGAGGTGTGATGGTGTGGGGGTGCTTTGCTGGTGACACTGTTGGGGATTTATTAAAATCTGAAGGAATACTTAACCAGCATGGTTACCACAGCATCTTTCAGCTGCATGCTATTCCATCCGTTTTGCGTTTAGTTAGACCATTTTTTTTTTTCAACAGGACAATGACCCCAAACACACATCCAGACTGGTTAAGGGCTATTTGACTAAGAAGGAGAGTGATGGGGTGCTATGCCAGATGACCTGGTCTCCACAGTCACCTGACCTGAACCCAATCGAGATGGTTTGGGGTGAGCTGGACCGTAGAGTGAAGGCAAAAGGGCCAACAAGTGCTAAGCATCTCTGGGAACTCCTTCAAGACTGTTGGAAGACCATTTCAGGTGACTACCTCTTGAAGCTCATCAAGAGAATGCCAAGAGTTTGAAAAGCAGTGCTCAAAGCAAAAGGTGGCTACTTTAAAGAGCCTAGAATATAAGACATATTTTCAGTTGTTTCACACTTTTTTGATAAGTATATAATTCCACATGTGTTATTTCATAGTTTTGATGCCTTCAGTGTGAATTTACAATTTTTATAAGCATGAAAATACAGAAAACTGTTGGAATGAGAAGGTGTGTCCAAACTTTTGGTCTGTACTGGTATATATATTAGTTCTACATCAAAGCAGTCCCCTATCAAAAGCCTGCCCTTCTCTCCCTCTCAGTTTTTGAATACTGTTTTTGAATATATATATATTGTGGCACCTCACTTGCATTTGGACGTCATCTTGCCCGCCTTAGAGGCCAAGGATTAGCACTCTGGATCGCTGTCCTTGGTAGAAAGGTATTGGTACACTCATAAACGGCACTCTGACACGTCTTCGCTTTTATCTGGGCTTAGCCAGCTTATTTCACCCAGCAGTGGGGACAGGTACAGCATTCATATAAACCAAATCATAAACATAACATCTTGGCCATCTAGCCACTAACTTACATAGAGGCCCTCTCTATCTGTGGTCTGTCCCTATCGTCCAGCACCATAACCATAACAGTTTGCTCACTGTACCGTATTGGCTACCTTTAGCCTCTGGGGGCCAGAGCTCTCTCCTCAGCTCTGCTGCTCCACACTGCCATGCAGCAACCATGCCCCCCGAACACCTGGCGCAGGAGGCCTTTAATAGGTATCCAAGGATGTGTCCAAGACCTGGCCTGGAATACGGGGAGTAGACGCCCACCCGACACATTGTCTACTCCCAATAAGAGCTGACCCAGGAATGGCTGAAAAGCCACACTAACTAATACCAATTGCCAACCACTTAGTGTAGCTGACAACTCATATGGCTGGCTACTATCCCACCAAGGCCAGGTATCCTTGGTGGCGTGTGTCTTGTAGATCTCTGGCTGTACACCCTCTAGTGGCGGAAACATGCGACTACCAGCGGTCGCTCTGCCACATATCCCTCCCCTCTGATAAAGACCGTAGGGCTTTCTCACATTGCCCAGGCTCCCTCCGGGGTCAAAGCTCCTATTTTGGGGCAACATCTTCCCTACATCCTTAGGGGCAGAGACAAAATGGTCCACATACAACTCAGTTGTGGGCTCATACTATGCACTCAATACACATTGGGCAACAGACAGTTAACTGCCATTTACTATAGGTGTCACAACTAGTGAGGAGCGATTACGTTGACTATCGTCATCGGGTCGATAGTCAATATCGGCAATTATCAAGACGATTTCTGATAGTCGATAATAGATTATCGCCGATGACCATTAAAGTCTATGGGAGAGGAACAACACCTTCATTCTTACACCCAAACAGGGTGGAGAAGCTGGAATTAACATCCACAACAGTCAAATGGATACGTGCTACATCTTAGGCAACACACTTAGGTTATAAAAGCCACAGAAAAAAAGTCACAGACCATTTCACTATCCCTGTCTTGTACCACAGCATGACCAGAAGGCAGTATTATTTGAACCATCATTTTACTTGAATGGGACATTGACTATCCCTGTCCTGGAACACAGCATGACCCTTAAACCTGTCTGACCCACAGATTAAAAAGTGCTGGGAAAAGGAGTCTTCTAACCACCATTTTAGTTGAACTGGACATTAACTATAACGGTCCTGGGCCACAGCATTTGCCCCAAAACTGCATGACCCCAGATTTAAAAACTGCTGGAAAAAGGAGTCTTTCACCACCATTTTAGTTTCAGGGAAAGACTTACCTGTTCGTACCACAAGATCTTTAAAAACCTGTTGACCACAGTTTAAAAAGTGCCGGGAAAAAGGGTCTTTAAACCACAATTTTGTTGAATGGACATAGATTAAATTTTCTGTACCCGTATGACCTTTAAAAACCGGGTCGCCCACAGATTAAAAAGGTCATTAAAAAGGAGTTTTGAACCCCATTTTAGTTGAACGGGAATGGGGACTATAACCTTTCTGTACCACGTATGACCATTAAACCTGTCGACCCCCAGTTTTAAAAAAAGTGAGGAAAAGGGAGTCTTTAAACCACCATTTTATTTGAAGGGAATTGATTTTTTATATCGCCCTGGACCGCAGCATGCCCAAAACCCTGCTGACCCACAGATTAAAAGTCCCGGGAAAAAAAAGGATCTTTGACCCCCATTTTTTTGAACTGGACTTGACATCCCCTGTCCTGGGCCCCCCAGAGAGCCCCAAACCGCAGACCCCCAGTTAAAAAAAGTCCCGGGAAAAAGGATTCTATAACCCCTTTTAGTTAAAATGGACATTTGATTACCTAGCCCTGGGAAAATACACGATCAAGTCTTCTTGTACCTCCTTGTAAAATTCAGGGATATTTGTATCCAGTATTTTGTACATGCAAAGTTTTTTAGTATTTTAATTTCTAGAAAAACATTTTTAAAAAATGGGAGGGAACCCCACCACGTTTTTTGTTTCTCTTTTTTTTAATTGTAAAAATGGGTTGCCCCTCACTACAGGGATTGCTAGCTTTTAAAAGATTTTCCCAAAAAAAAGTCTTTTTTGCAATATGTGTCATTAACGTGTCCTACCTATTCCTGTTTTGACAGAAACCTCCCCTTTTGGCCATTTTTGACAATTGTGAAGAACAAAGTGTATTAAAAAAACCACTTTTTTTAGAATGGACCTGAGTATAGCCCCATTTCACACCCAAATCCCCCAAAAAAAAATTAAAAAAACATACCCTTGAGCCAATTTTGACAATTGTAAAGAAAAAATGTCTATTAGAAAAAACATTTTTTAGAATAGGACCTGTAGTATTGCTGCATTTAAAAAAAAATGACCCAAAAAATTATAAAATGACTTCTCAGCCACTGTTAAAAATTGTGAGGGAAAAATTTCCACTTAAAAGCCACATTTCTTTTCCAAGGGACCAGATTTATAGCTTTCTACAGAAACATGACCCCAAAAAATTATAAATTTGATTTCTCCCACTATTAAAAATTGTGATGGGGGAAATCCCACTTAAAAGCCAATTTTTTTCCCAAAGGGACCATAATTATAGTTTTTCTCCCAGCAACATGACCAAAAAAACCATTGACAATCGAAAATTTCTAAAAAAAATGAGTAAATGGAATGGTTTTGCATAAAACCCTTGGTGTTTTTACAGTCTCCCACCCCGCAAAAACCAGAAAATTTTTTTGGGGAAACTGAGAATAAAAATTGAGAGAGAAATTTATCTTTTAAAAAAACTTTTTTAAGAGGAATTTTCGTTTAAGAGGAATTGAAGTAGATGGGCAATAATCATGACCGGCAATTGGAGCCACAACACTCAGAGATCCATGCCTATTATCTTGATGAAAGTCAAAAAAATCCAATTATCTGTGGAAAGCCAGATGGGTCAATATACGCTGGTGCTGGGGGAGGACAACACCTCTAGGCGTGGCGGGGCGAGCTGGGCCATTCATCCCTTTGGATACCCCAAGTCGATTGGGTCCCGGAAAAACATCCAAAAAACGGGGTTTGAGACCAGATAGTCGGCACCATGTTTTAAATTTTCTCTGTGTGTTTTTTGTGTTCCCGCATTTCATGCGTTGGTGAGGTGGTAAATAAAGATTGCCAGAGGGCACCCCAATTTGGCTTCTGCCCCTTGCCTCTCTGCTGCCGCCCCTACTCTGTACGTCGCGACGTTGTTTCCCCCGTGACATTTGAAGAACGGAAGCGCGAAACAGAACCTTTGTTTGAACAATTTAGCAAGGTCTCCATTTTTCCCGCATTTTTCCTCTTTTGGGTGGGTTTGGGAAGGAAAGTGCCCGAATTTTGTTTTTTACCGGGGATCCCGGGGGGTGGCCACCCAGTAACTGTTGTTTTATTTTAGGCCTTAGTGAGCATAATGTTGGGGAAATGGGCATTTCCAAAACTCATGTGAGAGATGGAGCCCCTTTATTTTTCCCAAACTCTGGGTCGAGGGGGACTAAAAACTCATCTTCCTATCTTCCTCCTCCCCCCTCAAATTGCGCAACCTCTTTCCCGGCAGGGACGTCGGGGAAAGTCGGTGTCCAGGAATACCCCTTTTCCCCCGCTTCCCCCGGGGAATCTTCAACACAGCCCTGAATTGCCCCAAAGATGCACCCCGAGAGCTGATGCGCTGCCTTGCATTTGCCCCCGGACCCCGAAACCCTGCCTAATGAAGACCGATAAAAATTTTGAAAATGTCGGGCCTTGTTTGGTTCGACGGGGAGAAAAAGGTCCCTGTCCTTTGTTTTCTCCTTCCTCCGTCGCTGGCGGGACCTATGTTTCAAAGTTCCCAACGATCGTTCCAGAACTAAGATACCACAATGCTCATGCGACAAGGGGGCCCTTTTCCATATGACCATTTTGGTGGTTCTTCAAAATGGCAAGGGTGGTGAGAGCTCTTTTACTCCTCCACCCCGGTGGCTCAACACCCTGAGGTCCCCACCGCTGCCGTCAGGCCCTGTGTCCTTCGTACGTGTAATGGCATGCGCTGCGCCACAATCGCGGGGCAGTGGAGGGTGGAAATTTCCCGGTTTGCCCTTCAAAAAAAGAACGGGTGAGGGGAGGCCCCAGCTGACGCGAAAACCCGCCGGGGGGACAAGCAGGGGGTTTTCGAACGGGAAAATGCAAATCAGACCCGAGCCTTCCCCCACGGCAGTCCAGACCCGGGGGGGAGCGCTTTAGAAATTTTGGTCGACAAGGGCATGACATGGCCAGGCAAAGGGATGGCTCCGCCTACCGTCTTTTGGGGGCAGTGATTTGGACGTTATCGACACCACCCTTTCCTCACAAAAAAGGGTTTTGTCACCCCGCCACGCTCGGGCTCGTTGTGGGGAGCCTAAAAGCTCCCTGACCTGTGTGTGGGACGGTTCAAAGCAGATTATTTAACACGGCCTGGTTTCTTGGGCACGTGGCCACCAGAGGACCTTGGGGGAAAGAAACCCCCCCCATCCCCTTTGGTTTTTAAGGCGTCGCCGAGCCTGAGAGCCACCGTCACCCAGAGACATCCACCCACTCACCCGTGAGTGTCAACAGAGATTAGCCCTTGGGCCCTGCTTATGTTTCCCTGTGTCGGTGGTAGATGGGCTTTTTTCCGGCCCCAGTGCAGACAACGTGCTTGGGAAATTTTTTGATGAAATGGTGGCCAGGGAGGGACGGCTTTTTCTGGCAAAGAAATGCCTGCTCGGCACTGGTTTGGGGGCAGGCAAGGGCCATGATGTGGGGGAAAACCCCCTGGTCCCCCCAGAAGGAAAGGGGAAATTTTCCAAAAGGCCAAAGCCTGGAATGCCGAACATTCAGGGTTTTGGCTTTTGGGGTGGGTTTTGGGGAAAGTGTTTCTTCTGCTCCCAAACCCGGAAGACAGAAGGCTTGGGGGCTAGACGGGGGCTGTACGGCTGCAGGTCGTCAAAACTGGTGGAAGAGAAAGGGTAGGATGGGTCCTGGTGGTGTGGTGGTACTCGGGCGACGGTGAGGCGAAGGGAGGCTGTCCTGTCATGACTCTGAAAGACAGGGAGCTGAGGGGAACGCTTGGTGGTGGCGGGGGGAGGAGGAGGCGGAGAAAGAAAGGGGGGAAAGACAGTGGTTGGAACCCGGCATCGGTGTGGCCTTTTTTTGGGAAGTTTTTCCCCCCATTCCCCCAATTTGTGCA